>PISX010013773.1:0-43076 GCA_004024625.1 Mellivora capensis | reverse complement strand
AGGGGGTGGGAGGTTGGGGGAGCCAGGTGGTGGGTATTATGGAGGGCACGCATTGCATGGAGCACTGGGTGTGGTGCAAAAACTATGAATTCTGTTACGCTGAAAAGATATGAAATTTTTTTAAAAAGTGAAAAAAAAAAAGAAAGAAATGCTAATTCTTGGACCTCTTTCCCAATCTAAGGAGTTAGAAACTCTAAAGGTAGGTGCCAACAATTTGTGCTTCCAGGTGATTCCACTTAAATTTGGGAATTACAGACTAAGGAGATTATCTCGTGACCTCAGGACTGGAGTGACTAACTCACAGGACTAGATAACTATAGTCATAAAGAAAAGCATCCACAAACTCTGTCCTGTTAAAAAGAAATCCTCCTCATCCAAATATGACTTTATAAAACTGGAAAGTAAACCAGAGCCTGGCAGGAAATATTCACAATCATACATCCAACCAAGGATTCATATACAGAAATGATAAAGAACCTCCAATCAACAAGAAAAAGACTGACCCCTCCCATCAACACATAGAGCTAAAAACCTAGACTGGTACTAAACTGCTCTGTGCTGATGGAGAGGGGAAATCTGCTGTCTTTAAAAGGACCACGAGCCAGCGCCTGGCTGGCTCAGTGGGTTAAACCTCTGCCTTCGGCTCAGGTCATGATCTCAGGGTCCTGGGATTGAGCCCCGCATCGGGCTCTCTGCTCGGCGGGGAGCCTGCTTCCCTTCCTCTCTCTCTCCGGTTGTCTCTCTGCCTACTTGTGATTTCTCGCTCTGTCACATAAACAAATTTTAAAAAATCTTTTAAAAAATAAATAAAAAGTAAAAGGACCATGAGGGAGACTACCAGGTTCTGAGAACATCCCTCAGCAGGGCACTGGGTCATGCATAGGTTCCTTCACAACAGGGAAGGAGAGAGAGTCAAAGTGAAGCGCACCGTCGTGGGGCCTTCATAGGCTAAGACATGACACCAGGCAGTCGCTGTGGGACGCTGGGAAGAGAGCCTGGGAGATGCGAGAAAGCCAGTACCACGGCGTGTTTTCCCAGTGGTCCCCAGAAGACCTGATCCTCGAGGGTGCCCTTGAGGGATGTGAGGGCAGCCTGGAGCCAGCCCCTCGCAACAGTCCAGGATCGCCCCACGCGGTGTCACTTACCCACGCCTGCAGTTCCAAGCACCCATGAGCCCTAAGGCACTTCTCTCAGGGGCCCCAACCACAGGGGGAGGAAACACCTTTGGCGCCAAAATGCAGGAGATAAGCAGATAAGCAGGGCAGCTGCAGCGGGTTCTCAGCAGCTGGGCTGAGGAGGGGTGAGGCAGGACGCAGGGTTTTATGAGCAAACAAGCAAAACATATAATCTATACCCAAAATCACCCAGTTCTTTCACAGGGAGACTTCCCCATGCCAGTGTGTTCAGCCCCCAGGGACGCCCGGGGATACAGACATCACAAGCCCCGCGGTCCCATGCTGGCATGATGTCTGCGGAAACCCCCGAATTCTATGCTGCTCAGACCTGTTGAATTCTGAATTATTCCGAATTAAAGACCCAGAGCCCGATGTGCCCAGTGCCTGCCAGCGGGTATCACCCGCCACTTGCTGTGACATGTTTGTGGGTCGGGGCCTGATCTTAACCACCACTTTAAGAAGAGCAGGTACAAGCTGGCACCTCGTAAGTGACCTACACTGACCTGGGGAGGTTTGCGGGAAGGACCTTATCTGACTCTGGGCTACGTCCCCCATATTTTCCCCATGGTAACAGTCGGCCTCAAGTGAGATCTCTATGTCACATCTGTAATGAAAGTCCTAATTTCTCCAGCTCTGGGGAGGCATTCTCCTTCAATCTCCAAAATTTAAGTAAATTACTTTTACTACTTAAAGTTTATTCCAATTCTAACGAATTATTAATACAGAGCTAGTCAGATGTTCTCCCTCTTCTTTTCTCATTACAATGAACTGCATTTCTCAGGAGGCTTTTTGTTTTTAATCTACATTTTCAAATGTGTTGGCATGAAGTTTTCCTACAATTCCCATCATATTCCTTTAGTAATAAAGTCTGTGGTAATATCCTTTCTTTAATGCTTAATACTGGCCATTTGGGTTTTCCCCCCTTCCCTTGTTCATGTTGGGTAAATATCTATAAATTCAATTAATCCTTTCAAAACCAAACATTAGACTTCATTGATTGTATTGTTTTCTCCTTGATTGACTTCCTTTTGATCTTAATTATTATTTTCCATCTCTGTTGGGTTTACTTTGTTCTCTCTGTTCTTGCCTCTTAAGGGAAAACATAGTTCACTGATTTTAAATTTTTCTCACCATTGTTTAATACAAGCTTTTAAACTCTGTGGTTCCTCTTTGTTCTGTACCTCTTCTGATGAATCTCACATACTTTGATACGCTATGTCTTTATAAACACTCAATTAAAAACTATTTTCTAATTTCCCTTTCAAATCCTGCATTAACCAATAAATTTTTGGAATTGTGCTGCTTAATTTTCAAATATTTGTGTATTTTAAAATGTCTTGTTATTATTGACTCCAAATTCAATTCCATTTTGATCAGAGAATACAGAGAGTGATTTCAATTCTCTGATATTCACTGAGACTACTTTATGGCCCACAATGGTCTACAGTGATACTTGTTCATGCACAGCGGAAATTTATATATATCCAGAATTCGTAAGGTGCAACGTTCAGTGGGTGTATATTAGTCATGTTGTTATCCTGTTGCTTGAATCTTCTACGTCCTTATTGATTTTTGTTCATCTATTCTATTAATTACTGAGAACAGGTGTGCTAAACTCTCCAATCATGATTTTTGTTTATTTCTCCCTTGGATTCTGCCAATCTTTCCATCAGGAGTCGTGAAATTCTGTTATTAGGTGCATTGACATTTAGGATTTTTATGCTTTCTTTTTGAACTGATCCCTTTTTTAAGATTTTATTTATTTACTTGTGAGAGAGAGAGAGACAGAGAAATACGAGAGGGAGCACTAGTGTGCAGGAGCGGTAGAGGCAGACTCCCCACTGAGCAGGGAGCCTGACGTCAGGCTCTACACCAAGACCTTGAGATCATGACCTGAGCAGAAGGCAGACACTTAACCAACTGAAGCACCCAGGTGCCCCTCTGAATTGATCATTTTATCATTATGAACTATTCCTCTTATTTACTATTCCCAGATTTCTCCAATCCCTCTTGTATATCCAAGTTTACAGCTGGTATCATTTCTCGTTATCCTGAAAGACTCACCATAGCATTTCTTAGTAAGTCTACTGTCAACAAATCCCCTCAGCTCTCATTTATCAGGAAATATCTTTACTTGAATTTTATGTCTGAAGGATCATTTTGCTGAATACATCTAGCATTCTATAAAACTTTAAGTTGATAGTTTTGTTTGCTTTTTCCTTAACACTGGGAAGATACCATTCCATTGTCCTCTAGCTCACGTTTCTAGCGAGAAGGCAAGGCCATTCTTACTCTTGTCCTATATGTAGTGTCTTTCTTTGTGGCTGTTTTTAGGATTCTCTCTTCCTCTTTGGTTTTCAGCATTTTGACTATGACATATATTGATGTGGTTTCCTTGGAGTGTATCCTGCTTAGAACTTTCATCAACTTTGAGAAAAATTTGGCCATTATTTCCAAAAATGGTTTTTCTGCCCCTATCCCGTTATTATAACACTAGTCAGAGGTACCGTTCCGTTATTTTAGCTTTTCCCCCAATGTTTTATTTCAGGTATTTTCTAGGGTTCTTCCAGATCACTGACTCCTTCTTCCACATTGTTTATCCTGTTACTGAGATCATCCATTACGTTTTTCTCAGAACACATTCTATGCATTTGTAAAGTTTTCATATGGGGGTGCCTGGGGGGCTCAGTGGGTTAAGTCTCTGCCTTCAGCACAGGTCACGATTCCAGGGTCCTGGGATTGAGCCCCGCATTAGGCTCTCTGCTCAGCGGGGAGCCTGCTTCCCCCCACTCTGCCTGCCTCTCTGCCCACTTGTGATCTCTCTATCAAATAAATAAATAAAATCTTTAAAAAATAAAGTTTTCACATATTCTATATGTTTGCCCATATGTTCACCCATTCTTTTTATCTTGACTTACAAATTTCTAGACATATATGTTGGGGGTTTTTTTTTTTGAGAATGGAAAGAGGTTTTGTTTATAAAAGGACTATTAGCACAGTGTATACTGATAATACTAGTTTTAAGCTCCTTTTCTGCTAGTTTCAACATCTGGGTGATCAGTGGATCCCTTCCTTTTGATTTTTTTTTTTTTTTGATGTGTACCATTTCCTCACATACCTCACAGTGTTTTATGACGTGCTGGGCATCGCCCATAGGTAATAGGGGTGCTTAAATAGTCAGCTCTTTTGCTTTGTTTTTATTTCTAGGAGTGTGCAGCCTCTGTCCAACGCACAGCTGCTAAAGTGAGGAAGTCAGTATTCAGATTGTCCCAGGTGTGAAATTAGGTCGGCCTAGGCATATTTTTAAAATTGACCTCGCCTCTCAGCCTTCCTCCCAGAGCCAAGTCAGACTTCATTGGTCTCCTCAGTTTTTGATCCCGGATCCCAGTGGGAGTTGGACGTGTTTCATCTTTTGAGTCAGTGGTAGAGCCCTCTGTTTCTAAAAATTGCAAGAATACATGAGACTAGAGTCTTTCTACTTACGGACTCACCCACACTGCCCTTTTCTCAGCACAACAGGAGGAATCCAGGGAGAACTGTTAGCTCAAGTAAATTATTGCTGAATTTGAGAGTCTCTCAGACCCCAGTGCGCCAGCTGCCCCCACCATGGCCGGCTTGTCTCTCGGAACGTTGGCAGGCTTTCTTCTCCAGAGCTGCCTCCACGGTCACTTGTAAAGAGTGCCTCTCTTTGAACATCAGTGCATTGGGGGTTTTCCTGCCTCCACGTCTCTTCAGTGGCTTCATCGATAAGTACAGTTTTTATACTACCTAAACATTGTGGTGTTACAATGGAAACAAAGATCTACATCCTTTCATATCCCAGCCAGAAAATGACTTATTCTGTTTAAATTCTAGCCAAATTGCAAAAAAACTACAGTTTCTTCATTTTTTTTCTAACATGAGGTTCTTATGGTACTCATCTCCTGCTGGGTGAAAAAACAGAAAGAAGAAAAGAATGCCGTTACATTTAAAACTCAGTACGGGATCTAGGATTCCCTTTTTCTATCATGAGCCTAGGAGATCCTATTGCACACATAGAACGCAGATGGGACATACTCTTGGAGACTGTGACCCACAAAGTCTAGGGTCTCTCTAAGTTGGCTTCTTCAAAAGCAAACAGACAAAATGTGTAACAGATGAAAGCCAGTAGGAGTAGGGCCAGGAGTTGTTGCAGAGAAGGAGGAAGGGGCAGCAGCTGTGCTTCCCCTCTGGGACACAGAAGAGACCCAGAGAAGTAAACCACTGATGTCAGAAGGGCAGGCAATGGAGCAGTGGGGAGCCAAGGGCATCAGGGGTCCAGCCCAGAGATGCAGAAGCAGAGCAGGGCGTGGGAACCCTGAGACAAGTTGTAGGGAGTTGACTACAAGGAGGGAGAGCTAAGTCTGGAACATGCACTCGGAGCTCAGACCTCACCAGGGAGTCCAGATTAACCCTGCAAGAGCCTGGAATTACCCTCTGAAGAAGCTTCTGACGCTCTCATCTTGACGTTACAACGACTTTGTAGCGGTCAACACAGCGCAAGGAGGCATCCAAAGAAGAGAAAGCCACACATCTTCTTCTCCCTTCTGCCACACGGAATCTCCATTTGTTTGAACTATTGACGTCGGGTCTGAGATGAAGGAGCCTGTCGATGGCCCGTCATGTAGGTGTGGGACGCCTCCCCTTCTTTCTCCTGGTTTGCTGGCGCGCTGTGACTGCCGGAGGGCGTCTGCTCTCATCCCGTGTTTTCCAGCCGCTGCTCTTCACGCTGGAAGGACCCATGAATAATCGTGTGTTCTTAGTGGGGCTGAGCAGACGTGCCGATCTGAACACCTGGCCCCAGTGAGGCGTGCAGCATCCTTGGGGAAAAAGAAGACCCAGATGGCACTAACAGTGACGTCTTGGCTTTCAGTGGTTCGCGGCAATGCCCACCCACCCAAAATTCGTGGTAAGATGGCACAAGTGCCCTGACGGACGGTGAGCGTACCTGAGCCAGGGACGTGGTCTCTGCTGCTGTATCCTGCTGCACACGGGGTCACCGTATTACGTTGTCCTCTGGGGTCAGGACCCCTATTGTTCAACTTTTTTCTGATTTTTTGGTCAGGGAGCACTTGCCTTCCTTTACCTACATAATGAATTGCTCCTGAGGGGGACAGCCCGTCTCCCCCATTGTCCTCAGGACCAGGCCGGCTGCAACGGCAGGAGAGGCCATATGGATGGGAGGAATGGACCTTCTGCCCACTTTCCCCATGTGTGGCACTTCCACCGGCCAGCACAGCTCATCCCCAAGACCTCTCTATACACAACAGGAGAGTGTAAGTAAAAAGTAAGAAATCGAGCCCCCTGAGGCAGCCTGTTCCAGATTAGCAGGCGGTAGAGCTCCCTGGTGCTCCTTGTGCTGTGTCTTCATCAGCGGGAATCCGGGTTCCCAACCACTGTGCGCTGGGGAGTCCACGGCTGTGCCCACTTAATCCTTATTAAACACACTCGGGACCTTTGTTGAGAAAATGTTTCTGTACCCTTGTAAAGGGCTTATAGTTTCGTGCCCATAAAGGAATGGACATGAGTCTTCATGGCGGGGCATCAGAGGTGACTTGGGTCCCCCGAGGTGAGAGAGAGACGCTGTGTGCCAGACACGCCTCCTCACACGGTGGCTATGAGCAGGCTAGATGGACACACGGCGGTAGGATGAGTCTTCAGGCAGTGTTTGGGGGAAACGGTGGGAAGGGTCAGAGCGATGTGGCTATCAAACACCGTTTATGACTATGTAAAATGCGTGCACACAAAATTATCTACAAGAGGACATACACATAAATTAAAAGTTACCCAATAGGCACTTTAAAGTGGTTGTGTATGTATGAAATTGGGCATGTAAGTGCCTGATAAGGATAAATGCAGTAAACGCTTAAGCAGAAAAAAATGTCCTTGCCCTTGTCCTTGTCCTACACTGACACTCCCTGAGCCAAGGAGTCTGAGGAGCTCGACCCTCTGTGTCTCACACCCGACCCGTAAGTGAAGAGATCCCTAGCAGAACAGTAAGGCGCCACAGAGCGGTGAACGAGAGCGGCCACGCGTGGGGCTTGGAGCGTCTGCCGCCGTGGGTGCCGTGAAGCACAGCTCAGTGCGGGCCACGAAGGGACGTGCGGGCCGGGCGCGGCTTCACGGTCTCACGCGGGGCATCACAGACACAGAGAGAGAAAGGAAACCGGAGCAGCAGGCGCGAGGACGTCAGATCTGCCGTCTTAGTTAAAGTCTTCAAGACAGTCCTTGTCTTCAAACATTAGCAGTTGTCCTGAATAGAGTCTTTTTACCCAGCAATCATTTTCATGAATTCCATGACTTATCTTTTTAATGCTGTTCTGGAAAAATTGTAAATCTGTTGATTTGATGGAGTTTCCATTCCTGGTAAAATCAGGCAAATACAAATTCTGATCTGAATTCCGCATCAGGACACTTGAGGAAGGCTCACGGTCCATCTGCCTCGCACCCCAAGGGGATCCCCGGCCAGGGCCACCATCCTGCCGCCACAGCCCAGAGCCGCTGTAACTCGTGAGGACCTTGTGACGCAGCAGGAGTGGCCGGACCATTCTTTATTCCCTTCGTGGTTTACATCGTCGTGCCCTGGAAAGCCACAGCTGCCAGACACACAGCGGATTCCAGAGGGGGCCCACACTGGGCCTGCAGCTCTCTCCGGACGGCCCCTTGGACAGCAGTGTCCCCAGCCACGCTCCTACGGGCTCCTTGGCCAGCCCAAGGTGTGGAAGGGCAGGTGTCTGGACCAGACGGGGGACCCAGCGGGCCTCAGGGGGCTGCTTTCTTCTCGGGTTAAATGGTGCTACTGGGAGACGGCCTCGCAAAGGCTGGGTTAATTGGCAAAATCTTGCATCTCCCTGTTGTTTAGGCTTTATTATGGAGAATTTAAACATCGAAGAGGCAAAGGAAGTCACAGTACTGTGACGGAGCCAAGTGGCTCATCCCTGAGGGCCTGGTCTTCCCCCAGACACCCTCACCTCCGCCCCCCTCCACACCCGCACCCCCAGCCCTCCACACCAGCCTTCACACCTCTCTTCACCCCCTCACCCCCGCACCCATATCACCACACCCATCCACCCCTCCCACCCCCACCACGGATACCCACACTCCCTCCACACCCACACCCTGCATAACCACGCCCACCCTTCCTCCACTCCTCCACCCACACCCTTCCCTACCCACACCCCCCTGCACAGCTACAGCCCCGCCCCATCTGCACTCTCCTCGCACACCCCCACAAATTCCAGGGGTCCTACTCTTTTATCAACAAGCACTGTGGCGCGTATTACAATATCCGGATCGTACCCAAAACAGCAAGTCGTTCTCGAATCCCCTTAAATGTCCGGTGTATTTTTAAGTGATTTTTTTAGATTTTCAGATGGTTGAAAAAAATCAAAAGCACAACAGTTCATGACACATGGAAGTCACACGAGGTTCAAGTTTCCGCGTCCATAAATCAGGTTTTCAGGTTTTGGCGGCACACAGACACTCGGTCATTACGTGATGCAGCTTCTGTGCCCCAGCCGCAGAGCTGAGCCGTTGTCACCGGGACACGGTGGCCGCAAAGCCCAGAGCATTTACTATCTGTCCCTCAACAGGAAACGACCACCAACCCCAGCCCCGTTCTGCAATCTCTGGCGCCCCAGCCTTGAAGGAACTCTGCGACAGCCCCTCCTGCGGCTGTGCCACCTCGCCCGAGGACCCACCTCCCTGGCCACCAAGGCAAGAGGGAGCCCTGGAGCTGGGATGAGCGTGGGGCCCTGTCGCCGGCAGTGGGCTGTGTGGCCACCAGAGGGAGCAGCTGGGCAGACCACGTGACTGGTGACTGGAGAGCGTGGACTTTCTAATCTGGACCGTCTCACCCTTCTCAGGCGTGTGCTGAGTCCCACGGTGGCCCAGGGCCATTCTGGCTGCCAGTGGCAATGGTCAGAACTTCTTCGATCCGTAAAAGAATATTACAGCAGTGTGTATAACTTCAAAACTTTTGAGTATCTCCTTGGCCTGAATATCCACGGAATTAATGACCGATTCTAGAACAACAAATACCTTCAGGATTTGTGGGGTTTGCCCCACAACCCAACCCCCTGTCCTGTAGAACGTGAAGAAACTCGGATCATCTTGAAAAGCCCTTTAAAGGACTTCGGGGTGGAGGAGCGCCTGGGTGGCTCAGTGGGTTAAAGCCTCTGCCTTCGGCTTAGGTCATGATCTCAGAGTCCTGGGATCGAGCCCGCGTCGGGCTCTCTGCTCCTCGGAGAGCCTGCTTCTCCTCCTTCTGACCCTCCCCCTGCTCGTGTTCTCACTCTCTCTGCCTCCCTCTAAAATAGATAAATAAAAAAAGAGACTTCAAGGTAGAGACTCGGTGTCTGTAGGCTAACCCAGGCAATGAAGCCTGGCCTTATTGTTCTCCGATGAGGCAGGCATTCCTCCAAGGAGCTCTTGTATGTCCCCCACCCACCCTACAGCAAGACTCAGCTCCCTTCACCCATGACTTTTAATATCACTATGAAAATTCTTCTTCTAGGGCCTGCCACGTGAATCTGCACGAACAGGTCAGTAAGGAAGAGAAAGCAGCCTGGGCGTCTTGTGCGGTGAAAGACTGAACACAGGCAAGAGGACGTTCTCAGTTGTTGGAAAGGAGAGGTGAGAGCGTGGGCTGAGAGCAGCCAAAGTGACTCCCGGAGGTAACTTGTACCAGGCTGTCCAGTAATCGGCCACGGAGGTGACGACACAGACCCCTGCCTTTGAAAGAAGAGTTTTATTACAGACAAACCCAGGAGAAGGGCCCATGTGGAAGAGTGCAAACTTCAGACTGGAGGCAAGGTGAGGAGAAGCAGGTGTAAGCCTCTACTGCGGGTTTCCATAGGAAAGGCAAGGCAGGAGGGTCGGCAGGAGGGTCGGCAGCTCGGGGGAGGGCAGTCTGAGTAATTTCAGTGGGCTGTGAGCAAGCAGGAAGGTGTCCCGTTGGCTCCTGGCCCTGGGTCATTGGAGGCCGGGGAGATCTTGGTTTGGTGTTTGAGTTAGAGGAGGGAGGTGGTTGGGGACAATGGGATGTGGGTTGGCTGGTTTGCCTGTGAAAAGTGTGCTCCTAGGGGAGTCATATGCTAGTTAGGAATCAGCCAGCCCTAAAGGGACAGTCTCTCCTGGCCAGCTAGGTCCTCAAGACATCAAAACACCATAAAGTACAGAAAACAAAAAAACATGATTAATACATAGGGCATTTCACAACTGGGTCAGAGTGGCGACTGGGAGAGGAAAGGACCATTCATCTATAAAATTCAAGGGGCACCTGGGTGGCTCAGTGGGTTAAGGCCTCTGCCTTTGGCTCAGGTCCTGATCTCAGGGTCCTGGGATCGAGCCCCACATCCGGCTCTCTGCTCCGAGTGGAGCCTGCTTCCTCCTCTCTCTCTGCCTGCCTCTCTGCCTACTTGTGGTCTCTGTCTGTCAACTAAATGAAATCTTAAAAAAATAAAAATTTAAAAAATTAAAAAAAAAATAAAAAAAATAAAATTCAAGACCACACCATCGTGGTTTAGCCCAGCAAGTAGGACGCCGGGCGCCGGGTCAGCAAGTTTCTGCTACCACTGCTAACCGGGGCCACTGTCTCTGAACACACAGAGGTGCGGGGGCTGGAAAGTAGAGACGGGGGCTGAAAACTTTATGGACCATGACTCGAGTGAGGAAACCCGTTGTAGGAAAAAGTTCACACATTTTCTGCCTTCCAAAGATCACATGAAAGGACCTCCTCTCCCCGCAAGACAGAAAAGCAGAGCCCACTTACCCCGTGCCGGACCCAGGTAAAGGCATGGACAGTGTGGATGGCGCAGACGTTGGACGTCAGGCAGAACAGGTCAGCCTGTGTCTGAGAGAAGGGACACACGCAGGCTGAGTCAGCCTCCCCAGCCCAGGGCTTGAGGAGTCTCTGAGCAGAGCCGGGGCGCGATGACTGGGGGGCCAGGCAGTGTCCTTGCGCTGAGGCCCCAGAAGGATATACTTACCAGGCAGAGTGGCAGGCAGGAGACAACGTGCAGCAGGCCCTGGGATCTCGGGCAGAGCCCTCAGACCTGTTACCCCAGGAAACATGCTCAGATGCACGGTGAAAATCCAGGGTCACAATGCATGCTGACGAAGGCCCACCCTCCTCCTGCCTAACACTCAAAGCCAGCCTTGAAAGGATCAAGAGTTTCCCACGTAGCCCAGGAAGCCCACATGTTCGGGCTCTCGTGTCGCTCTCGTTTGGTGGTGACGACCAAGAGTAAAGATTGTGCACTATCTCCGACAAGCACGACGTGGGAATCATGGACCACCTGTTGTCTTCATGATGCTTCAGCCTCTCCCAGGTTAATTTTAATTATTTTCATGTTTCGTCATACTAGGATGCCCTCGACCGTAAGTATGACAATACTTTAGGCTCCCTATAGGGAAGGAAATCTGACGAATGCACGAAAACACAATATTTATCATTTCGTGTTTTAGCTTTTGAGAGTTCTCTTAAACCACACATATGTGTTAATCACCATCCCTGTGAATCAGGAAAGATAAATTTAAGAGAAATAAGTCGGTTATGGATTCTGAAAACTTTGTAAAGCGGCTGTGGCCCCTGCAGCTGTCACAGACCTCATCACTTCCATCGGTGGCAGTCCCCTGCTCTGGTCTGCGCTGCAGGGGCGGTAGGTGCCTCCCCAAACCACTGGACATGGAGCGGGCACATATCACCAGCAAAACACACCTGTCCCACACGGGAATACTTACGGAGAAAGGCCCTGTTGGCCGTGTCCTTCTTCTGAGAAGTCACTGTAAGGTGTGAAGACGGGAGGTGTCGCCTTCCCAGATCCTGCCCCCAACGCTCTCCTGATGGATAAAATGGTGGCATTTCACACCGAAGCCTGACCGTGAGCAGCAGCCGGGAGCTGGAAGGAACGCGGGTCCCTATTGCCTCCACGGATCCACTTCCTCTGGGCGTCTGTCTAGTGAGAGAAATTAACCTGTAGTTCGTTTCGGCTGTGTTCTTCTGTTATTTGGGCTGTTCCTGCCTCAAGCAACCAGAGCGAGTCCTAATCGATGTTTGTTCACAGGTTTTCGTCCTTGTGAAATACGAGCTCTCCTACGTCCTTACTTGAAGGACCACAGCCTTGCAGGCACCGTCTCACATTCTGGTGCCTTTATTTCCCCAAAATACAGCCTCAAGAGTAGAATTTCTGAGTTGAGAGGTCTGTCAGTTTTTCATGTGAAGAGAGTCTGTCAAATTGCTTTCCCCAAGTCTGTTTTGAAAAATCCTGTATTATTCTCCCTTCTTGTTGCCCACCGGGTAAGAACGGGGTCTCCAGTTGCTGTAATTTGCATTTCCATGATTACTAATGATGATGATTATCTTTTCTTATGTTTATTAGCCAATTTGGGTTTGTTCTTTATGAGTTTTCTGTTCAGTCTTTGCCCAGTTACTCTCTGAGTGCTGAGCTTGTTCTTATAAATGACGAAGAGACATTTCTCATTATTAATACTAGCTCGAGCTGTCTGTAATTTTCCCCAATCCAGGGTCGATGATGTCATCTATTGCCATACAAAATTTAATTTTTTTAACATGTATTATTTTATTTTATAGTTTCCGAGTTCCTATTTTGGTAAAAAAAAAAAAAAAAAAGTCTCCCAAACTTCAGTCCTTAATACATCTGGAATTTATTAATGCTGTGAGGTAGATTTCCAATATTTTTTTTCCTGGATGGAGAGCCAGCCCCGTCATTGGTTATTCTTCTGCAGTGATATGAAATCACTCTATCCCTTACCTTCAGTTTTATTACCAGAGTACTTTCTTCTTAGCTTTTATTTTATTTTCATTGCCATATGTCTAGCA
Organism: Mellivora capensis; assembly: GCA_004024625.1. Classification (NCBI taxonomy): domain Eukaryota; kingdom Metazoa; phylum Chordata; class Mammalia; order Carnivora; family Mustelidae; genus Mellivora; species Mellivora capensis. Next base: position 30,041 of record PISX010013773.1, on the reverse strand, counting down.
CATAACACTTTGTACATCTAAGGTGTACGAGATGTGAATCTGATACGTTTCTACATTGTAATATGTTTGCCATAGTAGCAGTAATTACCGCCTCTCTCCCATCACACAATTACTGTTTTCTAGGGGTTGGGATCATTAAAATCTGGTCTTTCAGCAAGTTTGGTGGCTCTGTATTCCCTCTCCTGTACATTAGGATCTCTAGGATTTATTTGCTACTCTCCACAAGTTTGTCCAGTAAACATCTGTCCTGTCCCTCCCTGTGCCACCCCACTGCCTTCTACCATAGAATTTTGGGGACAGTGCCTCTAGGTTTTAATATTCACTATGGCAGGTCCCATACCCACACCATTATTTTTTTTCACATTTTTGGCCATTTTAATACTTATAATTTCATTTAATCTACACATCTTGGGGGTTATTTGATTATATTAACTATTCTAAACCAAGAATTGGCCATATCTTTCCATTAATTCAGAACACATCTTTTGCCCTTCAGAAACTCTGCTTTTCTTCATTTGGAGTATGTACCATTCTTGTGAAATTCCTTTCTAAGAATTTCACATTTCTGCCACTTTTTTGGAATGCACTATTTATTCACATTTTCAATTCTAATTGATTACTGCTAATAGAGAGAATAGCTTTGATTTTCATGCACTTACCTTGTCCACATGACAAAAATCCCTGTTCAAATTCAAGTTGTTATTTGCTTTATCAAATACAGTTGCTTGGGTTTTCCAGGTACATGGTTTTATCACCTGTGGAAAGAGCTAAGTTTAGTTCTTTTTGTCACATCTGTAGGGGACACAAGGGTCCCTCTGCATTGGCAGCTGACTTTCAGGCCCAAGACAAGAGGACTTTTCCAAAGGCCACCAAGCCAGCAAGACATCTCAACTGTCAGGGCTCAGGATGGCTCACCGGGCAAGGCCTGGACCTCCCAGCACATTCTGTGTTGGGCGGCCTTTGATCACATGGCGAAAACCAGCTACACTTCCTCTCTCTCTTGGAAGCACCAGGACTCTGAAGTCTGAAATGCAGCACAGAACGTGCAACTTTGTACCTTGCAAAATGTGTTCCCTGGGAGTCAGACTTACATTTCTAAGATGAAGCTCCCCAGGCCAGGACTGTCATGGAGCTGTTAGGTTAGGGTTGATGTGGTCACTGCTGTTGAAATCTAGAAACCGAGATGCAGGCCACAGATGTAATTTCCCACTTCCCTCCATTCCGAGCTGTATTTCTGGAACTCACAGAAGTTAATCATCTCAGGAAGTTCTAACAAGGCTACTTTGACCCTCTGTTTCTTCTACCCGACATCACCGTGTGTCCACTTGCCAATGATGCATCGCGATACATTTTCCAGCACAGTCCCAGTGAGCGTCTCAACATGCACGGGCTCCAGTGCTAAGGCCTATCATTTATGCAGGACACAGCAACCCGCGGGTAACAGGTGAAAATCTTAGACTGTAAGTTCAGTGGGCAAAAACTAGCACTTTCTTCAGTTTCTATTGGTTAACCTCTAACTTCTTCTAAGTCTGAGCATCATTCTACTCTGTGGTCGGGGAGATGTAACCATAGCTCTCCCCGGTTTCTGCCCCAGTCCCTGGAGTCCTGACTCTAATCCAACAGTCCCTGCTGCTTGTCCACTGAACCACACAGGTCACTGCTCCGATATTCACCTCGCTTCCTGCACAGCCTTGCAGACCCAGTGCTCTCTCTGACATTTCTGTGCCACAATCATGAGCGTGGAAGTTTTGTTCGGCTTTCGTTGCTCCGCTGCCCAGGAGTGCCACCCAGGCATTCCTGCTGGGAGCCTGCTGCCTCCCTGGGAATGCTGCTGGACGCGAGGGGACAGGTGTCATCTGCATTCAGAGCCCCTACACACCTCTCTGCCGGGAGAAACACTATGCTCTGGCGTAGGGAGGTCTTGTTTCGTGAGGATGTCCTGTGCAGGCTTGACATCCTGTTCTGTCTGCCATCGCTGAACATTCGGAAGCATGACCTAGAGATTCTGTTTTCCATTCTGCCACATTCTTCCCCCGAGGCACACAGAAATGCGTGGGTATCTTACATGGATAAGAATGAAAAACAAAGTATCAAGGAAAGGAAAAAAAGACATATGTTAAAATGTTAAATATTATCCAGATACATAACTTCAAGATTTCTCAAAAAGAGGAGCTTTTGCCCACAGGCAACAATTTTGTGTTCGTATTGTAAACGTCACCGGCTGTCTGTGAACAGTGGTGTGCTAAACGTGTGGAAACTGTGGGTGGCAAGACACCGGGCAGGAGCCCCAGGGCTGTGTCAACCAAACCCTAGATGGAAGGGTCTATCTTAGCAAAGACAGACATCTCTCTGCAGAAGGGGATGAGCGGAAAATCACTCATCCTGTGAGCCAGGAAGGAGGAAGATGTGGAAATTGTTTCGGGTAATCCCGACTTTCATGAGAAAATAGGAAAAATGGCTCGATGCAGGGTGAAAAGCCAGGGCACAAAAATGTGGAAGAGTCCCTCTAGGGATGGTTCAAAAGAATCAGCAAAAGAAAAATTCAAGCCATGGGAAAACCCAGCCCGAGTTCAGAAAAAGAAGATGAAGAGGGTACAGCCTCTTCATGCTGCATCACTGAGCAGGAGCCACACTGAGCCCAGAAGCCAAGGGAAGACCAAGGGGACGGGAGAGCCTGGGGAGTCACGGTGGTGTGGAAAGGTATGCCTGGTCTCGGAACACAGGCCGGCCCAGAGCAGGGGCACAGCAGCCAGGACTGAGCCCCAGCTCAGCACAAACAGCAAACAGTCACCAGAGCGTCTGTCCCAGGTTACACCTGTCCTGGCTGATTGAGAGCCCCACTCTCAATTACACCCTAAACTTCTGAGGATGGTCTGGCAAAGAACATCAAGTCAAAGTTCTGGGAGGAAAAGCTACGCTCACAGCAAAGGGGATTGACCCGATGCCACAGACTTGAGAGCAAAAGTAAATTTGAGTGACAGCCCTGGAAAACTCACCAGTGCCTCTGGAGGGTCACAGACACACCCACGTGCATCTACCTGGGTCCCATTAGGAAGCAGAAACCAAACAATAAGCTAAGCAGAGGAGATTGAGTAGGATTAGTGAACTATGATAAGATAATAACGAAGATAAAACAAAACTCTATAAAACTCCAAGGCTGGGGGAGAATATGCAAGGAGAAACATGCCTGGAAAGGTATGTTTCCCCAGGGCTGGGGTACACACCTCATCGGAGAAGGTGTGGCAGAGACGTTCAGAGATGATACATCGGAGAAGATGTATCAGAGACGTTCGCGGGCTCGTCCAGGCCAGCACTGGACTGCAGTCCCTGGACGAGCTGGAAGCAATTCTGCAGACCTCGGCCCGGGAACTGTGCTCAGGGGAAACCTCCAGGCGCCAAGTGGAACAAGCACAGGCCATGTGAGGGTCTGGCCAAGGGAAGGGGCATCAGCAGGAGCAGGAGGTGCCAGTGACCCTATCAACAGAGCACGGGAAAGCTATGGCCAGGCTGAAGCTGCAAGGTCACCAGTGTCCGTGAGCTATGGGCACATGGCTGGGACCACAGTCCACCGGGTGCCTCTGTGCCCACTCTGCAGACCCGCAACACCCAGCCACGGTCACGCGGTAGCTGGAAAGTGCAGGAGAGCCCCTTCCTCCCTCAGTGTCTCTCTAGGGCCCTCAACCAAAAATGCTTAACACTATGCTCACTTTAAAGAAGTGATCAGAGGAATTCCACCCACTGTCACCTGTCACCGAGCACAGAAGGATGAATCTGGAGTGCAGGGACAAGCAGCCCCGCACTAAATAACAAAGAGATATGGACGAAGAGAATATCAACAGTCTAGAATGAATTCTCAGGGCTTCCTGAGATGTTCTGAGCTGAGGATTTGAAGACAAGACAGATTTTCCCAGAGACAGGACTTTATTTCCAAAATAAATCAACTTCTTTAAAAAGACCCAGAGTTTCTGTAAATCCATGCTGAAGCATTTCCAAAACGATTTCAGAAGGACATTTACCACTCTCGCCCCAAGAACACAGCCTGTCGGCGGGTCGGGTTCATAGCCCGGATGCTGCTGGAGGAGGCTAAGCTGAACAGCATGGCTTGGGGGGTTGGGGGGACACACCAAAGACAGTAAGAGTCCCTCGGTTTGAAGGCATTGCAGACAGCCACACACGGGCACACAGGTGCTCCCTACCCTCTGTGAGATCATCGGTCTCAGCCCACGCAGGCTGCATTGACAAAATGCCGTCCAAGGAGTGTCTGGAGAACAATGGAAATGCATCTCTCCCAGCTCACCGGTCTGGAGGCTGGCCGTCCAAGAGCGAGGCACCATCAGGTTCGTGCCGGACTGAGGATCCGCTTCCTGGTTCCCCCTGACGCAGGAGGACACTGACTCCGAGGCCAGAACTCTGGTGTCCGGACCCAGTGCACTGGTTTCCTCACGAACTGTGCAAGTCCTGCCTCAGATGCCCCTTCCAGAAAGCCTGCCCTGAATAACCCAGGCCATTCTTTTCACTTACTATTCTGAGGAACCTGTAGCACCGCATGACCCAAAGCACACCGGCTGAGACACCGGACAGGTTACACGGGACCCCACCCCCACTGCTCATTTAGGAGGTTTGAGACGGGGTCCAGCCTGCATGCCAGTTCCCAGTGGTGCTGCGGCTGCTGGTCAGGACGTCACAGGTGGGAACCACCGGTTCACGAACTGGCAAGATCTTCACCCACACCCAAGGCTCGACCAGTGAGGCCAAATCTTAATTTTCTCAAGCAAAGACTCTCTGAAGGTTGAGTCCCATGTCTTCTGGATGTTCAAGGATCCTTAACCAGGAACAGGGCAGACGGCTGGCGCTGATCCGTGCAGCTCACACCTGCCCAAGTGGCTTCACCCCTTCCCGAGCGTTGTCCCACTTAAGAGCTGTAAGTGGGGGAGCCTGTTTGCAGAGACACCTTATGACTGTCCTCCGATGTGAAAAGAGCAACTGGCCACTTGAAACATCCTACCCAGAGTAATTTTTTTTCTACCTAATACACATACATTATGATTTCTCCTTATAAATCAGTTATACCAAATAAAATCTTAAGAAACATCTGTTCCCTACAACTTAACTTTCTTTTAAAGAAGAAAACCTCTCCCTTTATAAATCTAAATTCGCAAAAGAAACCCTGCCCTAAAACTACCAATTTGTTATTCAGGCCAAACTTTTATCCAAGGAGCCCCCACATCGCCACCAAGAAACAGAGATGTATCTGGGGTGTCCCAAACATTTTGTAAAAGCTTCAGTGCACATTCTCATATCAGGCTCGCATGAAAATCCAGACATCTGCTTCTCCTGAAAAATGTAGGCTGCAGCCAAGCCAGGGTCTTATTTTTAGAAACTCACTCATTTTGTTGGTCGTTCTTCCTTTACTGTTGACAACAGCTGGACCTGCTTCCCCAGCAGCAAGCACTTCCCAACCCACTGCAGATCGTACCGTCCACACGGTGGCCACACACGACATCGCCCCTGCTTGATCTGCCTATGCCTGGACATTTGCTTCTATCTTTATAGAACCAAAGGGGTTTATACAGAAAAAGAACTTCAGTCATCTTAGATAAAATGTTTAAGGATGTGATGAGAGCTTCCCTGTGTTCTATGCTTCTTCCAGGCACCTCTCCTTTCAACCTCAGCTGCTGCGCTGACATCCTGGGCACGTAGGGTCCTGAGTCCCAGACAGACTGGTGCAGCGACCACAGTCACAGGAGGCCTTGATAGGAGCTGAGAGGATGTAGGAAGGGAGAGAATGTTAAGGGGAAAGGGAGAGGGGCTGGAGGGATGAGGAAATGGGGAGAGGCTGAAGGTAGGAGTGGTTGGGAAGGGGAGACCTACCCACGCTTACTGCACCAGAAGGCTAAGCATCCAATGCATCCACTCATCAGGAGGGACCCCAGTATGGCCACCGGGATCAGCCACATGGAGAAGTGGCTCCCCTCTGCGTGAAGAACACAGACTGTCAGACCAGGACCCTCCCTAGTCCAAGCCACGGTCTAAGACTAGGGTAGGGTGACTCGGGTGCCTCTCACTGCCTCCCGCACGTGGAGCGTCCACTCCCATTCTTCTGCGGTCTCGAGTCCCCATCTTGTCTCAGGGCTTGGGCACTTCAGCACACGGCGGTATAGCACACACAGGAAGGACAACCAGGTAGCCACGGGGACCTGAGCCTGGATCCACCTCTTCCCCTCTCCACCACACATGAGACCAAGAGCACTGAGCCTGACCTAGCTCCGTCTCCGTGTCTTCAACAATAAGATGAGGAGGGTGGCACCTGTTCCAAGGGAGCCAGGGACAAGTGGACGCCATGCTGGGCAGTCAAGAAGCACTTAAGACCCGGAGACTACCTTGCTCCCCCCGCCCCCAGCCTCGGCGTTTCCACAATCCATGGTGCCCTCCTGTGGACCGTGACCTCTCTGGGGACTATTTATTTACCAGCAGCTTCCAGACCTGTGAACTGTTGGGTCTATTTTTTCTTACATATGGGTCGTTTATCTCAACCCTTTCTGAGTTCAGACTTCGTTCCCCTCCTTCCAGTATCTGAAACTCCCTCCTTCTAACCCTCCTGGTTAGGGGGTTGGGGGCTCATTTTGGAAACTTCTCTATCCTGTGTGTGTCCAAACCCACCTCATGGCCAGCGCCTCCCTCTTATGCTTGAGGACCACGTCCGCCATGGCCAGACAGGCCTCAGCTCTTTCTCACCCCAGTGGAGGATGATGTCCTGGCCTCCCATACTGCTGTGTCTCACTCGGCAGGACAGACCAGCCGCCTCCCGGATCGCCACTTCCAGGGTCACTCGGAGATACCACGTCCCATCAGCATGGGGCAGGACGTCGCCTCGCTGGGTGCCCTGCTGCTCCTGCTCATCCCGCATCCACATCACCCACACGGGCTTCGGGTGGAAGCCGGAGACGTGGCACACCAGCAGCAGACGGCCGGGACCGGGACGGGGGCCAGTGGACAGCCAGGCCTCGGGCTTCACTGTGTCCGACCAGGAAGTGGGGGATGTCAAGGCAGGAACTCTGCAGCCCACATTCCCCCTCTGGAGATGGAGCTCATGACTCTGTCCATTCGTGCTGCCTTCTCCAGGAAAGCCTTCCCTGATGCCCTCCCCTTCCCAGGCTCCTGTGAGCGCATCTGTTTGGACCCCTGGAGCACCCTGTGTTCTCCTGTAAGGGTTTCAAACGTGGCTGTAACGGTTCCTCTGCGCCCCCATCCTCCCCTCAGCAGAGATCCTGTTTGACCCAGTATTTAATTCAGTCCATGGAACCCAGTGGGTGTTCGGTTAATGTCTGTGAGGGACCCCCAGTCTTCACCCATGCCTTCCTCAGCCGTTCTGGCCCCAGGATGGCCCAAGAGCTGTGCAGTCAGAAGGGGGGGCACCAGCCAGAGAGCTGGAGTGGAGGGCAGGGGTGAGAGAGACGGGCTCACCTTGCTTCTCCAGCTCCGACTTCCCTGCCTCGAGGAGGCCTCTGACAAACTGTGGGCAGGTGTCATTTAAGAACCACTGGAGGGTCTTTCTGGTCCCCTGGTCCTGATTGAGCTCTTTGGTGGCTCTGCCTGCCCAAGAGGGGGCATCAGGGGCTGGCACCCAATGAGTTCCTTGGAAACTCATGATTTCTTTTCCTTGAAATGCCGCATGGAAGAAGCTTTCTGAGGTGTTCCCGGGACACAGCGCGCAGCCAGCAGACACCTGGATCTCAAAGGGATCTGAGAAGAGGACAGGACGAAGACCAAAGAAGGGCCGAACGGATTAGAAGGGACCGAGGAGAAAAAATGCATGTCAGCGCTCTACTGGGGACGCAGAGTCCCCGGGAAAGGAGTGGGGGGCCAGCGGCAGGAGGAACGGGGGCAGTGTGCGGAGTCAGAGGTGGGGAGTGCCCGGGCAGAAGCGGGGATCCCGAGACGCGGGCGCGAGCTGGGGGCCTCGGAGGGGGAGGCAGAGCGCCCGCCGGGCCCAGGGTCCCACCCCCAGCTCACAGTCCAGCCGCAGCATCTTGACGAATTCTCGCACGTCCCTGGTGAAGCTTCGGCGGTACACCCGCAATATCTGCTGCAGCCGGTCCCACTGCGGCTCGCTGAACCCGCCCCGCGCCCAGGGCTTGAGGAAGCGGATGGCGTCCGAGCCATCGCTCCAGCTATAGGCCTGCAGCTCCCCGAGCCGCGCCAGGGCGTCCGTGCGCGCCCAGCTGCGGTTGGCGAACACCGACACCTGCAGGCACTGCAGCAGGCCGCGCGCCAGCGGGGCGCACGGCTCGCCCGAGGCCAGCGGCAGCGACCAAAGGAGCAGCAGCCACCAGCCACACGGGCTCCGGACCGGGGGCCGCTCCCTGCGCGCGGGGTCGCCGGCTGCGTCCCGCGGGGGGCGCCGGGACCGTCGGTCTCCGGCGCCCCCGGCACGCGTCGCCCCACGGACCCCCAGGGCTTCCCGGAACCTGGGGGAACCCCCCGAGCGGCGGAGACTGAGGCCCCCGAGAGCGCCGGGGTCGGACTCGGAAAGGTCCCGCCTGTCTGCCAGCCTGTGGATCTCTGGCCGCCCCGCCCTGTCCCCTGACCCTCCCACCTCCGTCTGCCGCCTCCTCTCGCATCTCTGATCCCCGCCCCCCAAAACTGTCTCAGTCCCTCCTGGACCCTCCCTACTCTCTCCCTCCAACCTGATCCCTGCCCCATCGTGTCCCCTCCGGTCTCTGATCTTCCCTCCCCCATCCTCCTCCTCTAATCTCTGATCCCCCTGACCCCACCCGCACGCTGACCTCCAACCTTTGACCTCATCCCCTTGGGGTCCCCAGACCCTCTGTGCTCTCCTCCTCCATCTCCTGGTGTACCCCTCACTGGGCCCAGCTCAGCCTCGCTGCCTCTCAGCGAGCTCCTTGTGGCCTGCAGCCTCCACTCACTCTCCAGATGTGAGCTTCTGCTCAGGGAAACTAGACCACCCGGATGGGCGGCCCCAGGGCTCACACTGAGGATGAGCATCCACACCGCGGCTCAGAACGGCCAGTGCCCCTCTTTGGCAGGTCAGAACCTGGACAGTACCCTGACACCTCCCTTCCCAGCACGCCTTTTATCCCAATCCTGGGCAACTCCTCTAGTGTACCTCTTTGGAAACATCTCTCCAGTGTCCCCCTTCTCTACATTTCCACCTCCTCCGCTGCCCTAACCTGCCACATCTTCTGAAACGGGTTTCTCAGGATAGAGACCACGGAGGTTGACGGGCCTACGGGCTGATGCCTGACATGACCTGACCTTGGCCCCCTTCTGTCTCCCTCCACCTGAGTCTCCCTTGCTCTGTGCCTTAGCCTAGCCACCAGGCTTTCAGTTCCTCCAACATGCAAAGCTTCTTCCTGCCCGACATCTTTGCACAAAGTTCCCTCTGCTTGGAAAGCTCTAGACACTCTCCTCCCCTCACCCACTTCTGAAGTCTAGTTATTCCTACCCAGGTCTCGTCTCAGACGTCATTTTCTCAGGGGGTCTTCCCCGATCTCCCTGTATGAACAAAGGCAGACAGGTCAGCCCTAACGGGACTCCTCCCGTGCTGCCAGCTTCGTCACCCCCCACCCACACCCCTGCACACATCAGTTGGTAATTACAATGGCAGGCAAGCTGTCTCTACCAGCCCTCTCCAGTCCCCGCCAGAGTGCAGGGAGAGTCCTTGGGGAGAAGAGGCTGTGTCTGGTCCTCCTCTGTGTGCTCAGCGTGGCCCCAAAACAGTTTGAGATCACACAGAAATGGTTTTTTTGCTACCAGTAAGGGGCTAATGATTAAATTAAGATACGAAATTGCTGGAGGCCTGGGTGGGAGGGGGCTAGGGGGCAGAAGTCAAAAGGACAACAGTGTACGGATGGAGGAATCAGAATCACAGCTCAGGGCCTCACTGGCTTTTCTAAATGTCCCGCTTCCTGTAAAACTTGGAAAGTTCTGTTTAGTTGATCAGCATCTTGAAATTTTCTGATAACATCCTTTCAGACTAAAGACAAGAACTGGTTTTGTTGTTGTTGTTGTTGTTTCTTTGTTTCTAATCAGAAACAAAAGCCAGGGAGTATAACCTTCAAATACTGGGGTTATGGAGATACACCCACGAATTTTCCAAAGGTCAGTTGAATCAGATACTTTTAGCCATGACAACCTTAGCCACTTCCTTCAGGAGATTCACTGAGTCAAAGGATGCCAGGAGCAAGGCTAGGTCCCACATGGTGGGGTCACAAAAGCAGGGCACAGGTGTCCCTAGGAGAAGGGGTCAGAGCGCTCCCCCCAGTGCCAGGAGCTGGCTGCCATACATGCCCCTGGATCAATCCTGCCCTCACTTCTAGAACATTTTGGATTCCCAAAGGGCTTTCACATAGCCCATTTTGCTTACTCCCCATCACAACTGCTAGCGGGATCATTACCTGTAATGGGTCAGTAAGCAGACCGACCAAAGTGGACGTGGGCCCGCGCTCCAATAGTCATCTGCTAACTCCTGGTGCAGAACTTCTTTTCCTTGGGGCTGCCTTCTGAGGGTCCACCCCTACTCGGAGGTGGGGCAATGAGAGGACTCCAGCGGTTTCTTCCCACCTTGTGGGTGTGTAACCCTAGGTCATCACAGCTGGAGAAGGGAGTAGAAATGTCTAAGATGGGAGTAAGTTTGGAGTAGAATTAAAGCATTACAGATGATTTGACTAACAGTAGCCACAAAGAAGACTAGTTATGGAGTCATTATCAGAAGCCCAGGATCTGAGGGCTTTACCAGAATCCCATTCCCAGGGGAGGAAGAGATGCCCCCAAGCAGGGCTGGTAAACCTGCAGGCTTCCGGCGGGGTTTCCTGTGCACCCTGGGCCACATCCCAGCACAGCGTGCTGCTTTCCTCAGCTGTCCCTCCACACCTGGCATTACTGTTCAAGTGGCTGCCTTGGCTTAAGTTTCTGAAATAAAACGTCCCCATCGATCTCCAGGTGCCTCTCTTTGCACTGACTGGTTGCACCTGAATCGGGTGAGCACAGGGCTCTCACCTCTTGCCCCTGCTGTTGCTCAATACTGTATCTTCAGCGGCTACAGTACTGACTGCAACATTGTAGGGACTCAGTATATATTATGCAAAAATATTGCTAAGCACATTTTCTAAGCCTGCAAGCATTCTAAGCCCTTTGCAGCAGTATCTTATTTAATCCTAGTAAAGACCCCAAAAGGTCTCTTATTGGTTTTGTTCTCTGCTGTCTTCAGCACCTAGAGTCTTCCCTGGGACAGTTTAGGCACTCAAATATTTTTCCAAAAAATAAAGATAGGTGGTATTAATGCACATTTTATTGCTGGGCAAAATGATTTTCACAAAAGAGATTTTCACTACCTTTCACCAGCTCATAAATATTGACTCTAGGACCACAACTCAGGTGTCTTCTTCCCAAATATCGTGTTCTTTGCGCTGTACTTTGCACCCTCCCTCCTATTACCCCCGGGGAACCCCTGAATGTGCTGGGGAGGTGTGGTGAGGGACGAAGTCTGGGGAAGTAGGTTAGGGTGAGGGAATGTGGGAGCTTCAGGAATCCTGCTCTCCTGGGAGAGTCAAACCTAACACAGGAATGTGAATACAGATGTGAGCCCAAGAGACACAGAGGCAGAGAAGGTGGTCAGGGAGAATGGAAGAGGAAATTAGCGCAGAAGTGCGTGATTCCCCTGCTCAGTGTTCATCAAGGTGACATCACAATGACAGCGGGAGACAGCGGGGACGGGGAGGGGGGCGGTGGGGGGGGAGTGGGCACCGCAAATGGGTTCTCCTGACATGCTCCCCAGGGAAAGAGTTGGGCTCTATATGGTGCAGTCATACATCAGGGTCACAGAAACCACAAATTAAGTTCCAAGAGCCCCACATCCGGTCTGCAAAGGCACAGTGAACAGTGACCTCACAGGCACCTGCACGCCCGCCCCTGTGAGCATGCACTCCTCTGCTCCCCAACACATGTGCTCTCTGACACATGCACACTGACATGAATGCACAGCACTGGTGTCTGCAAGGACCCCACGTCGAAAACGGCCTGGGGCCCTCAGCTTGGGAGTACTTGTGCTTCTTTAAGTGGCACGTTCATCCGTTTCTTTAGCTTCTAATACTCTCCTTTATTATCTTTTCCAGGTGCCTCCCCACAACCTTTACAGGCGTGCTGGTGTTCCGTACTCTCCCTGCACCTCTTCAGCTCATAGTTATTCCTTCCTTCCTTGTCTCTCTCTTCATGCACATCTGGGTCCTTCTTGGGGAGCCACCTTCTACTCCACTAACTCAACGGCCTCTCTTCAGCTGTTAACCTTTCCGTTGACATGCTCATACTGGAGACTAGTTGCTAAGTCCTAAAAGATTTATTTGATTTTTTAGAAAATCCTCCTCTTTTTAGCATGCTGTTCTTTTCATGAGGATTTCTCCACACACACCCCTTTTCTTACCTCATTTAACATTTTTGGCATACTTGTTTTTTATTGTCTCTTTTACCTTATTTCGCTCTCTGCAATTTTGGGGATGTGAATTTTCTTATTGTGTCTGCTGACAAGTAACACGTATATGTCTTATGTCCTCCTCGTCGTACGAAGTTTCATTGATATTTTATAATTGTTTCCCTGTGACAGTCCCATCTGACCTAGACCTTGGGGGAAATTTATGGAGAACCGTTTTGCATTTGCTTCTGGCAACTTCTTTGGAATGCCAGTGGCCCCGGATGAGCTCTCATGTCATTCCTCAGTATGTGTCTCATAGTCTAGACGGACAACAAATAGCAAGGCCTCTAACCAGTATATATCGCAGGCCTGGGGGTAATTTCTCTTCTGTGTATTTACATACTTTTTTTTTTTCATTTTACCCAAATCCCTAGCAAGCTGTCTCATAGCTTCCTAAGGCTTGCAGCAGGGTTTTCTTGGCTTTTTGTCATAGACTTTACATTTGTTAGAGGATCCAGCTTTTTATGAAGGTGACCTCTTTTGCAAGTTCTACCTCTCACGATACCAAGGCCAAGTCTCCTGTCTTTGCACGTGACCCTGCAACGCCAGCCCCCAGCACCCAGGTGCAAGCAGGACTTAAACTCCCATGAACTACCACTGTCACTCACCCTTACTGTTATGGAGTCCGTGTTTCTCTTCCTTTGAGGCAGGTTTGAGCTTCACTGGGTTATCATCTTCGGGTTAAATCTGTAAGTCTTTAAACTCTGTGTTGGGATGGGAGGGCAGTCCTTGTTACCTTACTGTGTTCTGGAAATTGTTCACTATAGGGTTTGATCATTATTCTGGGTAGCTGGATTATAGAAGAGCATTTACAAGGATGTCCTGTCCCGAAGGAGTCATTCAAAATGGGGAAGTGTCTGAAATCATCAGAATGAAGAACAATTTAAGGGACTAGCCAGACTAGCCAGGGTCTGAAGTTCTGACCTTCAGAAACAGGCATTCATTCACTTGCCAGCGGCCTTGGCAGGTGGCACGGGGCCCTACGTGTGAAAGTTACCAGAAGACAAAGTGTAGCATAACACAAGAGTGAGACAACTTCATAGCCCCTGGAGTTATTCAGTAAAAGATGGTCTGATTGTGTGTGTGTGAGTTCTGCCCACGGAAGGGCCCAGACTAGACCTGGTGGACCATTTGCCAAATACGCTGGTAAAGAGACTGCTGTGTGGAATAAGGTCTTTGATTCTACGATTCTTCAGTTTTGTGACAAATTCTAACCTTGTGCACTCTCCTTTTATGGTCTGTGGCTCCAGGAACCAATCTAAGCATATTAACCACCAAGGAAATAGAGCACAGTTCACAGGTTAACCCAAAGATGGAGGAAACATGTCGTAACAGCTGCTTTCTCGCAGCCCACAACTCTGACTTCCAGGAGAGGAACGGGGTCTAAAACTCCATGACCCGCACTTCACAAATCAAATGCCTTTGAAGAGTAAACCTTTTGAAACAAACACATAGCGACACTTGCCAGGGGTTCCGTCTAAAGGGATCTCGCGGATCTCAGATCTCAGGGATCTCTCAGTCTCCTTGTCCCCCGCCCTGCCCCCGTCGTCCCCTCCCCTCCTTCTTGACCGCCCTGTATCCCCGTTTCCTCCGCTGTCCTACTTTCTCCTCCCTCTTCTCCCTGCTCTGTCTCCTGCCTCCCTCCTGCTCCGGCCCTCATCCCAGAAGCCAGTGAAAGTGGAAGTCCTTTAAGCAAAATGGCGTTGACACTGTGACTGCTCTGGCAGAGATTGGGCCTGACCCTCTGGGGTAGTTTCTGTTCCACCTCCAGCCTCGACCCTTCGTGGGGGACGACGGGTCAACCAGAGTTCAAACCAGGGAGGGAAGGAGCTTAAGGAAGTGAGCCTGCCTGCTGTGGCGCCAGCCATTCGCCCCTAGGGTCCGCTGAGCGGGTCCTTGTCCGGGACCCCACGAGCCTCCGGACGCTCAGGTTTCTCTTTGGGTTCTCACAACAGCCTGGTAAGGTCCTCACCCAGGTTCACAGATGAGAAAACCAACCCGCGGGGAAGCATGGGGGAGCCCGAGGTTAACGGTTCTAAGTGTAAGCTTCCTACTGGATCTCAAAGTCTCCCACGTATGAAGTAAGACAAGACACCACGTGAATCATTTTAAAAGTACTGGTCGCGTGCCGAAACGTCCATATCTGGGGTGTATTGGGCTGAATACACTGCAATAAATCGTATCTGTTGGTTTGCTTTGGTTTGGTTTACCTTTTCTGACATGACTACCAGGCACTTTTCATTTACATACGTGGCTTCCATTCTATTTTTACCAGACACGGCTGTTCTAGGCCCATTCTAACTCAGCCACGCGCGGTGAGTCCTGCTGTGCCCAGCCGCGCGCGCCCGCCAAGCCTGACTCACCGAGGTCTCCCTGGCTCCCGTGTGCGCTGCTGCCCATCTCGTGTCTGACGCGCAGGCACGGCTGGCCCAGCCCTACGCCACGCAGCGCGGGTCCAGAAAACCACCCCAGGGCCACGGTGCTGCTGGCAGGCACCGACGTTCCACGTGCCTGGGCTCCCCCGGAGTCCCGCGTGGCCCCGGGGTTCTGGCAGCCGCGTGCTGTCCTCCGTTCCACCTGCTGTTCTCTAAGAATCCAGGGACGGAAAAAAACACTCACAAAAGATGCTACTTATTTGCTGACTCTACAGACACTTTGGTCCTCCGCCATAGCTTTAACTTTTTTGCTTACAACTAAAAATATATTAAAGATAGTTGTGTATTTGAGGTTTTTATACATGTGCAGATAAAGCTACCAGAAGGGAAATCTCCACGATGTTCCCGGGGTTTTCTCTGAATAAAGATGTAAACAGGGGACTTTTGTTTCAGTTTTATGTGTTTCTGAAATGCGTACAATATACATATGTTGCTTTCATAATCAACGGGAGGGAGGAAAACTTCCATTTATAATCAAACAGCCAAGCCTGATAAAGCACAGGAAGCGAAGTCTCTTTCCTGTGCCTATGAAGAGAAAGGAAGAGTTTTTTTGTGAGTTCTGCTAACCCCAAGAACATAAACAAGATGCCAGCTGACTCTCTAGAAGCTTCTTCAGAGGTCCATCTGCAGAGACTTCCTGGTGGCAAGAGGAGGAGGTGACCCAGAAGCTTTGAGATGGCAACAGATAATGAATAAACAGAGGAGAGTTTCCTGGGTAGGTCTGCCTCCGGCAGGACCAGGTGAGGTCGCAGAGCCCAGAACATGTGTTCCTGCCTCTTGAAGCACCAGCCACCCCACCCAGACACACACATGACCAGACCAAAGACATGGGACATTTGAGGAAAAGCAGCAGTATGCCCAAAGACACGCGAGGACCAACATGGTTTCCTACTCTGCCCCGAATGGGCCTCCCTTGCCTTGAGACCGCTCCTTGCAGTCAAGCTGCGAGTGAGTGTGTCAGCACCAGGCGTGTCTGAGTCATCAGGGGCCAGGGTGACGGGCAGAGGGGCGGGCGACAGGAGCACAAGCCGTCCCCACTCAGCAGGCACCTCCTCCACGTCCATGTCCACGTGTGCAGCCCAGAGGCCCTTCCCAACAGCATCCCACTGGGGGAGGATCAAGGGGAGGTACCAGAAATGCCAGTCACTCCACTCCCCTGCACTCCCACCCCACTCCTTAGCCAAGAGAGGGCACAGGAATGGTAAGAAAGACCCTGGTTCTCTCATCTGCTCTGTCACTTGAAGCAGTGAGTCAGGACATGCTGCTTGTTTCGCTTGTGGTCAATGCGCCTCACGTGGGAAGGTCAGCACCACCGTCCGAAGAGGTGACCTCACAGAATCCAGGAATGCTCCCTCGGTTCAGGACCGGGTGACATGGGCCTCCGCAGTGCTGGTGACTTCAGCCCTGTCCTAAAGTTCCCCACTACCAGTCACTGTGATCAGGAAAAGGAGGAAGGCTTATGACAGGCTCCTCACCTACAGCTTCTCCAAACACACACCTGCCTCCCTCCCCTGACAAGACTTGCTCGTGACAATCCTAATCATGTTCTTGCACCTTCTCGGGGTTCTTCTGCATGTTTTAAATGCACATGTGGCCCAGGGGCCTAGAAAGAACCCCCAGGCCTCAAAGAGGATAAATGAATCCATTGTAGGATCTCTTCCAGATAAAGTTCAAGAAGTAGCGTCTCTCCTTTTAAGTAAACTGTTCTTCCCCTTCCGGCTTCCCCTTCCACCGCAGTTTCTCTTCCCAGCAGCTTGGTTCTCCAGTAGGGTTGACGAATCACCTGGGAAGACATGGTGTGCAGCCCCAGGGAAGTCCCAGCATCAGGACAGCGGCGAGCCTGACTCCCGCTGACAGAGCTGGCTAGGGTGATTTCAGTATCCAGCTAATCTGACCCTTTCATTTTTCAAGTGAAAATGAAATGCCTCAAGGAAAACTGTTTTGTGAGAAGAATTTAAATCCCAGCTCCTGAATCCCAGAGCAGTCTTTTATCTTATTTTCTTAAAGATTTTACCCATTATTAGGAGAGAGAGCACATGAGAGAGAGCTAGAAAGAGTACAAGCAGGGGAAGGGGTAGAGGGAGAAGCAGGCTCCCCACTGAGCAGGGAGCCCGGTGTAGGGCTCAATCCTAGGACCCTGGGACCTGACTCAAGCTGAAGGCAGGTGCCCCACCAGACACGGTGTGGGCGCCGTGGGGTGGGGTTTTAGACACGGTGTGAGAAGGGTAGAGAAACACTGGCAACAACAGAGGCCATGGCAGAGAACGGTTTTGCAAGGAATCAGGCAGGTGGATGAGGGTCAGTCTCTGGGACGCCTGCATCTCTGGGGAGACACACCACAGTCAATCTAGCCAGGACAGAAAACAACAAAGGGTCCTTCCAGAACCCCCGAACTGGAACTCCAGCTTTGGGATGTGTGGGAAGCCTTAAGACTTCCCAGTATTAAATATAGTCACGTGAGAACACAGCCCCCAAACTGGAGATAGGGGCCTCCTCTCAAACCTCACTTCTTCGCAAGGCCATGACTCAACGCTGCTCGTTGTCAGGAAAGTTGCTTGCATTTCAATGCAACCAACAAGAAACGATTCTACCAGGGAAATTCTATCTTCGAGTCATACTGACTCAAGAGCAACAGAGTCCTAACACTTACTTTGAAAGAAGGAAACTAAGACTGGAGGAAAAACACACAGGCAGTTCTCACAGATCCTGACGCCAGACGCAAGCACCCACATCCAGCACGCTCAGCACGCTCCCCCGCAGCCAGGGACGGGCAGGCCGGCTGTGTACCACCACTGGAGGGTGACAACAATGGGGCAGAAGGGATGCTCAGAGCTACGGAAGAACGATGAGGAAAAGGAAGCAAAAAGGCTTCCCAGGACTTAGCAGAGGTGGGCTTCACGCTCCCTCAGCTCTTCCCTTCCCCAATAAAAAACAAGCATTTATTGAGCACCGATGACACGCCAGGAGTGTAGACTGGAGGCTCAGGAAAGGCTTCCACAGGTAAAGAAGACACGGCAAGTGGATGTGAAGGTGAAAGCCATCATGGATAGATGCCCCTTCTCGTCAGCTAATGTCTTATCTACGTTCATTTGTGGCTGAGACAAAAGGGCAAAGGAACGGCTCAGAGGCGGTCAAGGCCAGCGGAGGCCGTGACACCGTAAGCACCCATTCGAGACACGGAGCCACGAGGACATGGGAGGGACAGCTTAACCCTGAGAGTGACAGAGGGACGGGGCCATGCCACGGATGCTGGGTGTAAAACAGTGGAGAGGCGACGTGGCGACATGGGGAGCAGATGCTGTCAGAGGGATGGCCGTGGCTGACCAGCTTCCTCAGCTCCAACAGAACTGCCTCCTGGAGCCCGCTGCTTTCCCTGGTAGACCAGCAGGTGACTGCAGAGCGTGTGCAATTATCCCCGCTCAACGGCAGAATAAAGTATTTTCTCTCTTCAATATCTTTTTTGATGGTTCTGCTGAGCTGCCTTCTCCCTAGATAATGGCAGGAAGTGGGGCACATGGGTGGTTCCGTCCGTTAAGCATCGAGTCTTGGCTTCAGCTCAGGTCGTGATCTCTCACGGTGTGGGGGATCGAGCCCTGCACGGGCCTCAGCCGGAAAATGCTTGAGATTCTTTCTCTGCCCCTCCCCCTACTCAGGCTCTTGCACCCTCTCCTCTAAAGTAAATAAAGAAAAATATTTTAAAAAATAGAACCAAGCTTTTTCCTGAAAGTGAGGCTGAAGTGAGACTTTAGTGTGAGATATGATTAACCCATTCTCTGAAGCAGATCTAACTGGACGTCAATCAAATGACCCCTTTTGAACTTCTGAAATCTCTTGCTTCCATGGTTTCATTTGAGACAAAAGTAATGACTGAGTTACAGTACAGACTGTGAATCAAAATAAAACCACCCTTGGTTTAAGGCAGCAATGTCAGAAATTACAAATTTGGTTGCCCTTGTGGGTTCTACGCTGGAAATGTACAAATGCAAGTACAAATATTTGAAAGTTTAATCTTCTACCGTCTCATTCTGCTGCACGTGGCTGACGCTTAATTCCCAGTGCCGCCAACTGACCCTAATGAGACACACACTGGGCACATCTGAAGATCAGTGGCAGCATGGGGGGGACACGCACTACTCCCACCTCCATCCTCTCTCTCTCGGACAGACACCCCCACCCATCACTCCCTCGCATCAGCCTGTTAGGACCTGCATGAAAAGCAGAAGGGCAGAGAACGTGGAAACATTCACAGAGAAAATGAAACCGAGGTCACTGAGCTTATGGTGCCAGAAACCAAGGGTATGAAGAGGAGTAAAATTAGGGTTTTTACTGCACAGGAGAAGCTCTGAGTCAGGTGACATACAGCCTCCAATGGCCGAGCTGGTCGTCAACCCTGGGGCTGACGGACTCCGAGGCCTGTGCCCTGAAACGCCATGAAGACAGCCCTTCGTGTGGCCACCCTCACAGGACCTACAATCTAATAGGTTAGAGCGGTGTAAAACACAGCAGTGTGTTTTGTTTTTACAGAAGTGGACACGGGAGGAAACTCGTCCATGCAGGCAGGAGAGGAGAGCTGTCACACAGCGTCTTGGGAGACGCGGTCCTCCAGCTTCGTTGTGGACAAGCCCCTTCGTGGGAAAGGCAAACACTACGACCACACGCTCACGATCTTGTTTCCTACTTTGGGAAGCAGACAATAAATAAGGAACCAGTGTTTGTTTCAAGTACTAACAATGCTACAGGGAAATTAGGGAAGACCTGAGGCTGGCGTGGTAAGGGCGCCCTTTTAGGCAAGCCTGTTGGGAAGGCCCCTCTGATGAGATGAGTATGTGGGTAAAGTCCCCAACAGAGTCACCTGGAAAAGAAAAAAAAAAAAAAAAAAAGAGTGTTCTGGGGAGGGGCGCTCGGCATGTTCACACACCAGCGATGAAATCAGGGCAGCCAGAGCAGAGGGGCCGCACGAGGAGAGCAGGAGGGAGATGTGGGGTGAAGTGCGGATCAAATCGGGTGGGGGCTTGGAGAGGAACGACTTCAACACCATCTTGCATGAAGTCTCACTTCTTTGCGGTGGGAGCAAGGCAGGCCAGTGAGGCTGGTACCGCCCACAGGCACAGGAAGCATCCTTAGAGAATTCCAGGCGGAAGAGTATTGACTCCCTGGGAACCCACCCCCCGGCCCCCACCACACGGCCTCCAGCTGGAAACAAGATTTCCCAACAGTTCAAAAAAGAAAAAGAAAGTCAGTCTCTCGAAAGGGCCGTTCTTCTGTTCCAGCTTAGTCCTCCACCCCGGCAGGCTTTAAAACCCGAAGCAGCTGGGGCGTATCCCCGTCCTCGCGCAGGGCCGCCGTACTGCTCGCCGCACCGGGACGGCCCCCGCGTCTCCGGGCTCCGAGCCTCCCCGCACCGCGCCCGCAGCGGCTCCGCGGCCGGCCCGGGCAGGACCGCGGGCGCCTCTCGCACAAGAGCGAGGCCAGACGTGGCGCCCCGCGTGTCCCTGCGAGCGCGGCCGCACCTTCGGCGTCCGAGGGCCGAGCGGCGCGGGCCGGAACGCGGAGGGCAGGCCGGGGCGCGCGGGAAGAGCGCGGCGCCGGGGGCGGAGCGAGCGCGGAACGCGGGGCGGTCCGGGGCCGCGGGGCCGCCCCGCTCCGCCGGTGCCGTCCGCCGCGGAGGAGCAGGAGACGGTGCCTCCTCCCGCGCCCTCGCCGCGCCCCGCGACGTCCGCGGCCTCGCCCGGCGGGCCCTCCGCGTCTCCCGTCGCCCCCGCTCTGCCCTCCAGGCCCAGCCCGGTCCGCACCCCCGTCCTGGGGCGCCGGGCACGGAGAGACGCGCTCTGCCCGCGAGCGAGGACGCGGAGGGCCCGGGGGCCGGGCGCGAGGACGACGGCCAAGAGGGGAGCCCGAGGCCGGGCGCAGCCAGCCGCGGGGCACCGACGTCCGCAGGGACACGCGCTTCCGCGCACGGAAGCCTGGAGCGGGACGAAGCGCAGGCCCCCGCAGGGACCAAGAAACGCCGCGCCCCCTGGACACAGCCGGCGGGACAACGCCGCAGCCTGGCCGCGCCGCCGCGCCACGCTCTCCTGCGCGGAAAGCTCATCCGCGCGGATGCAGACACCAACTCCGAAACCCACCGCCCTCGCTTGAACTACAACACCCAACATGCCCCACGCACAGGAAGAGCGACCCAGCCGCTTCCGCCCCCGTCAGCCAATGGGCTTCTTCAATCTTCTTGCCGCAGAAATACCAGCGGAAGGGAGGGCTCTTTCTGTCACGTGACCCTTTCAGTTTCTCCCTCGGGGATTCCAAAACAGCGGTACTGGACAAGAAACCAAAGGCCTAGGCCCTAGATCCAAGTATGGGATCTTCGGTAGCTTGGGTTTCAGTAACGAAACGCGGGTTGCTTGAGCGAAGGGCCTGTACCACGCCCCTCGTTTGACATCCGGCCTCACTTCTTCCGGGGCGGGGCTTGGAACTGTAGCACACGTGCACTTCGCCACCTCTTGGGGCGGGCCTTGGATTTGCAACACATGCGCACTAGCTCACATGAGCCATTCTCCGCCGGGCGGGGGGCGGAGGTGGTGCTCGGACGTGTTGCACATGCGCACTTTCTATCTTCCCTGTGGCGGGCCTAAAACCTGAGGCACATGCGCACTTTCCCCATGCTCCGTGGCGGGCCTCGGACCTGAGGCACATGCGCACTTTCCCGTCTTCCCCGGGCGGGCCTCGGACCTGTGGCACATGCGCAGTTCCGTGTCTTCCCTGGGCCGCACGTCGAGAAAGGTCCCCACGCTCTGATTTTTTCCAGAGCTAGTCTAGAGATTGTATTTGGGGTAATGCAGTCTTTTCCCCCCTCGTGTTTCACTTCAGGATGCAGCCATGAGATGTTATGTTTTTAAAGAGCCCTAAAGCAGGGTTTGCAATCTGCCCTGTGTGGCGGACCGGCCATGGGGTTGCCAGTCACCTGCAGTCGCCCTGCGCGGTGGTCGGTGCGGTGCACCCAGGCGGGCGGCCCGGAGCCCCCGGGCCCCTGTGCCCAGCGCCGGAGACGCCCGAGAAGCGAGCATGTGCGGCGCCGGCCCCGGGAGCAGCAGCCGCAGGCGGGGCAGCTGGAAGGAGCAGCCGGGAGGGAGACGACGGGCTTCCTTGGCCGCCCTCTGCTGCACGCCCTGGTGGTTCTCTGCCCACGTCCCTTCCCTTCTGGCCGCCCTTCCCGTCCCTGTCGCCGCTCACAGATCATCGTGGTCTCTTGCTTAAGTGATGTCCCTGTGTCTGGTCCCCACCCCAGCCCTGTGGGAGTCCCTCTAGAATGCAAATATGATCGTTAAAACGTACCATGGCTCTCCCTTACCCCAGAATAATGGCCCGGCCGCCTCCTACAGCGGAGCTCTCCCACTCTGTGTTCCAATCATCTTCACATACCGGCAGTCCCTTTAACGCACCAGGCTCTCTCTTCCCCGAGGGCTTCTTCCTATAGAAGCAATTTAATGAGCATCCTGAGCTCTGCTGAGCGCCGTCCTGACGGGTTTCTTCCAGAGCCTTCCACCACACTCTGGCTCAGACAGATTCTATAGCTTTCTGCCCCTTGGTTATCAGAAGTCCAGTCAAGTGAATCCGCTTTAAAACTCCAATCTCATTCCACCCTGAGCACCAGCCAGGCTTCCCCTGTAGGGCTTGGTTTGGAGAACTGGTGTGTTCTGTCCTTCAGTAGAACTCTCACTAATTAACTTGTTGCGTTGGGAGCTGGAGGACTCATTAGGGAGGGAGGGCAAGGAGTTCCTTTACCTGACTGGGCACGGAATTACAATCATCTGTTGGTTCTCTGCCTCGGAGGGTCAGGCTGACTGGTCATGGATACCTTCCATTTGGAGGTGCCCAAATGCCAGCTCTTATGGGCACATGGGTTAGTTTTCTGGACGCTCTCCCCATTGCGTAATCCCAGATGGGGAATCCACTGCAGCTTAACTGCTTCCGTAAGCCCTCAGGTTCTCCTTTGGTGGTATAACAAGGCTCCCCTGGCTACCGGTTTTCTTGGGAGGAGAACCAGCAAGATGGCTCAGGCCCTGCTGATTTCCATACTGTTCGCCTGACTTTCAGGAAACTCACAGATCCTTCTACACCAGAGGACCTCCTTCCTACTGTGTGACTGCAGTGGAAGGGAAGCTCCAGCATCTCCTGTCTTCCACCACAGCCTCTGGATGTGACATCCTTCCTTCCTTTGTCCAACGAGCCGCTGTTAACTGACCTGGAAGGAGTGAGGGAGCTGTGATGCGGGTCTGGCTGGGGCCCTTCACACCGGTGAGGACAGGATGATGGGTGGACAGCTTCCTGGAGCACGTATGCCTATGCTGAGACACCAAGTAGAGTTCTCAGGAGCTACAGCCTCCTTCCTTTCTCCTCTCCCTCTCTACACCCCCACGATAGAGCAGAAAAGACAGGTTGTCCCACAGGCCCACAGAAAAGTGCTGCTTGGCTTTCGGAGCCTTAGTTGACTATTGTTCCCAGGAGGTAGTTCCAGACAAAAGACCCTCCCATATCTCTGGCCCTGAGTTGTCTGTTCTCCTTTACAATGGGGGCGGCTGTTTTGTCTGAAGAGCCAAGTTTCTGGGTTAACTAAAACTTGAGCTTACCCAGAGCATCACATTCTACTGTTCACTCAACAAATATATATGAGTGTTATTTACACGCTGGTTTTCAGGGAAATTACGGTAAAGACATTTCCTGCTCTCAAGTCACGATCGAGGTGTGGGGGACACTCTGAGCACCAAGTGCTCTGATGGGGCGATGCATGTATGGCTTGCAGGTGCAGATCCGGGTCCCAGGGAAAATAACTGTAGCCTTAAAGCAGGAGCTGAGTGCACAGAGAAGCGGAGGGGAGAGACACAGAGCGGCAGGCAGAGTCAACACGAGGTGCAGAGGCCAGGCGGTGGCAGAAGCAGATCGCCTTGCTGAGCGCTGAGCCTGCTGGAGGCCTCTCTGGGCGTGGGGCAAGTATTGCTTTGTTTGATTCTTACAGTTCTTTGGGATCAGTGCTGTGATGAACCCCATTTTACGGAGGCAGAGACAGAGGCAGGGAAGTCAAGTAAACACTTGAACACGATCACAGTTTGCATAGTAAGCGCTGACGCCAGGACTCAAACCAGGAGTGTGAGCGCCGGCAGCAGCCATTCGCCCCTTTGCCACCTGGCTCTGGAGGCTGGTGAAAGTGCTCTTTGGAGAAAGAGTATGAGATGCATGGGGAAGGGGGACAGGAGAGGAAACTAGGCAGGTAGGCTCAACAGGACGTGAATGCAGCTTCTACACTATGTGGGGCACTTGGACTTTATCTTAAGGTAACAGGGATGCAAATGACAGATTTTGAGGAGAAAAATGGTCTGCCTTGTATGGCTATTACTCTGTTAGTGCGAGGAGGGTGGATGATCCTGGAATAAGGCTCCTGGAGAGGGGTATGAGGGCCAGCCGGCCAACAGTGCAAGAGGAGCAGGGACCGGAAGATGAACGCTTGAACGGAGGTGGAAGCAGGGGGGTAAGGAGGAGGGGTGGGTGCAGAGGGCACTTCAGAAGTAGGGTTGAGGGGTATCAAAACTGAGTGAGGAAAGGAGTCAGGGAGCACGAGCAGGCCGGCGAGACTGCTGGGCTTCTTACTTTGGAGTGAGGACAGGGGAGAGGCAGACGGGAAAGAGAAGACCTAGGAAGGGGTGGAGGGGAGGGCTTGTGGTGCTCATGGCGCCCTGCAGGGGTGAGCAGGACAGGACCATGCAGTTGGACCTAGAGCCTGGGCTAGGGGGTGCCATCTGGGCGCAGGCACGGGACCACGGACATGCAGGCTGACACAAAAACCAGGAGAATGGATGGGACAAGCAGAGGAGACTCCAGAAGACAAAGCCTGGAGCTGGGCCTCAGGGACAATGCAGCAAAAGGGCACTGGATGAAGGTGGAAGGAGGGACACTGAGGGAGGAGCACAGTGTGCAGGGGTGCTGCTTCCAGAGCTGCGGGGCACAGAGAACCTCAGCAAAGGGGCCGGGCAGTCCTGACATGCCCAGATAAATGCGGAAAGGCTCGTACACTTGGGAGGACGAGACGGTTGTTGGCTCTGGAGAACACGGGCTGGGAGTGGCCTTGGGCACTGGACCAGAGTGGATTTAGGAGCAGGAGTGCAGGGAAGCAGATGAAGATGGCTCTCGTCATTGAACCTGGCTCTGATGGAAAGGAGAGAGAACAGAGCATCCGAGGAGGGTTTTCTGGTGGTTGTCTTGTTTTTCTTTTAAGGTGAGAGACACTTGGCTCAGCGTATTTGTTTCCCGTGGCTACGACACATTGCCACAAACTTGGTGACTTAAAACTAAACAAATTTCTTCTCTTATGGTTCTGGAGATCAGAGGTCTTAAACCGGGCTGGCGGGACTGCATCCTCTGGGGAGGTTCTAGGCGAGAATCTGTTTCTTTGTCTTTTCTAGCTTCCAGACGCAGCCTGGATTCTCCGGCCCATGGCCCCTTCCTCCGTCTCCAGAGCCAGCAACGCAACACCTTCCACTCCTTCCTCTCTCCCTCTCTCTCTCTCTCTGTCTCTCTGCTTCTGTTGTCACATCATCTCTCTAACTCTTAAAAGGACTCTTGTAATTATATCCACTCCACTCAGATAATCTGGGATAATTCCCTCATTTCAAAACCTTCAACTCAATCATATCTGTAAAGTCCTTTTACCGTAGAAAGTAACACAGCCACATGTTCTGGGGATCAGGATGGGACATAAATTTAGGCAACCATCACACAGCCAACTACATACAGTATCTGCCTGGCACATAGTAGGTGCCCAGCAATATTATCACTAACGGTAATTTGAATATTTCTGTGTGGCGCCAAGAAAGAGCCATTGGAGAGACATCATGAATGAGAGTGAGAGACTCGGAGGGAGAAAGCAAGAACCCTCAGGCCAGAAGGGTGTGCCCACACTGGAGAAGGACCGTGGATGGCATCCTCACGGCTTCAGCCTGGCAAGTGTGCAACATGCCGTCTTCCCCAGACCTCTCCTCTGATTTATTACTGTTTCCCTCAGCCCCAGCCCAGAGCTCCTGGCTCGGCCTCTTCTGCAAATCCGCATTCGATACATGTTTGGGATCAATAAGTAAATGAATTGGTGGAAGGACAAATGTGCAAACTTAGCAAGCTGGGGGGCAAGGGGGGCTGTGGGTTTAGGGTGATGAGGACAGAGCAGCTTCTAGCCATGAAGGCTTCCTGCGGGAAGGCCCATGTCCCCTGGGTCAAGGGCAGAGAGCTGGAGGAGCAGGAAGGGACTGCCGCAGGTGGAGACAAGAGGTGGCACGTGGGAGTCAAGTGAATGCTGGCCGGACCAGGGGAGCCAGGGGCGAGCAGAGGCCATCACTGGCCCCAAGAGTGAACGTGCACGGATACCAGGTACATTAAGGACCACTCTGGGCTTCCGAGAGATGTAAGAACAGAACCACAGTACAAAGAGCACTGGAGTAAGAAGAGCCCCAGGCTGGATTTTTTTTTTCTCTAAAGTTAAAGGTCTGGTTCTGAACTGATTCCTGCATGACTTGGAGCGAATGACTCGCCCTCTCGAGCCTCAGTTGCCGAGAGGACTGAGCAGGCGCAGCCGCTCGCCCCGCAGCCGGGGTAAGGAAAGACAGAATGCGCCAAAGGGTTGCTGCTGCCGCCTCTGAGTTATCGCTTTAAATAAAATGATCTCAGAACACTAAGGATGTGTCTTCATGGAGGCTCAGTGAACATTCTTTGCTCTCTTCCCTTTCAGAAATTTAAAGTGCTCCACACACACACAACAACAATGACAAAAACTTGAATGCCCTCGGTCAGCGGGGCATGGGACAGGCTGGAAGCTGGGAGGTGAGAAGACTCAGTGGGTTGTCAGGCTTTGCCGGAGAAGGAGAACGTGTAGGGGTGTGTGTGTGTGTGTGTGTGTGTGTGCGTGCGCAAAAGGATTGTGGGAATTGCCTCCCGTGATCAAGGAGGCAGTAACATCTCCCGATCTTCCCTCTGCAGCGGGAGACCCAGGAGAGCTGCTGCTGTCATCCAGTCCAAGTCCACAGGCCTGAGAACCGGCGTCGTGAATGCCCAAAGGCAGGAGACGATAGCCGTCCCAGCTCCTGCAGACACCACAGAGAAGTGAGGCAGGTGGAAGGAGTCACCTCTGTAGCAGATAAAGCTCCATGTGCAGCCACAGTGGGCTTCCTAACGGGAAGCCCGGGATCAGACTGACTCACCACCCCATCCTGATGGTTGGTGGAGAACCACGGGCCTCTCACTCATGGGGTGAGCTTCCATAAAAGTCATGGGAAGGAGCAGACCCGGCGGATGCTCTCTGCACCGGGGAGAGGGAGTGAGAGCCGGGATACCAAGAGCCCACAAGTATTGGGAACAGGGTTTCTGCTCCAA
Source organism: Mellivora capensis (assembly GCA_004024625.1). Classification (NCBI taxonomy): domain Eukaryota; kingdom Metazoa; phylum Chordata; class Mammalia; order Carnivora; family Mustelidae; genus Mellivora; species Mellivora capensis. The sequence goes on along the minus strand of PISX010013773.1, from coordinate 2,714 downwards.
GAGAGAAGACCTCAGGAGTGCAGAGAAAGTGTCCCTCAGTACCATGTTCTAGGTCTTGTTTTCTCCTCAGGCGTCCCGGGCCATCCAGAGATGCTGACCCAGCCAGTGGGAAACCCAGTGTGTGCTGTGTGTCAGTGGCGTTTCCCCCTGGGATGCTGGAGGGCCTTCACCACAACTCGGGGACTGAAGGGCCATTTGGTCTGCACATCTCTGATGGTCGGTTCAGGGAGTGATGAGCAGCTTGGCCATTTCCTGCAGGTCAGCACCCAGCCAGGGAGGTGAGGGAAACCGGCAGGCCCAGCGCTCCATCAAAGCTTCTTGGTACCCGTCTAACGTGAGTTAGGGGCAGCCAGTTAAACCACAGGCCTGAGTGAAGCCACAGACTGGGAAATGAGAAAAGAGTATGAGAGGTAACAGACGGGGAAGCCCAGGCTGGCTGGGGAGCTGAGATGAGCCCAATGTGTCTGAAACAAGGAGGCAGAAAAGACAGATGAGAGTGCCGATGGGCGTGGGCCTTCTCTTGGGGGGATGAAGATGTCCTCATATTGGACTGTGACGACATTTGGACAATCCTGTGTAGGTACATAAAAACATTGAGCTGTGCACTAAGTGGGGGACTTGTAGTGAGTCATACCTCAATGAGGATGTCTAAAAAAAACCAAAAACACAACAGAGATGGTGTGCTTTAGTGGGTGGACTAGCGGAGGAGAGGCCGGGATCCCAGGCCTTCCCTTGTTGGCCCAGTGGGTGTGCGCCCTTGGTCACTCTCCTTTCTCGTGCCTCGGGTAGCTCCTCCAGTAGGTGAAGGACATGGACAGATGGTCTGCAAGGTTCCTGTATCCACTTCCAGGGGCTGCTGTAGTAAGTGACCACGAATGCGGTGACTGAAAACAACAGAAATTTATTTTGTCCCCGTCCTGGAGGCCAGACGCCTGAAATCAGGGGCTGTGGTCCCTCCAGACACTTGGGGGGAGAATCCCTTCCTGGCCTTTCCATACACAGTGGCTCTGGTCGTTCCTTGGCCTGTGGCGGCCTCTCTCGCTCTGTCTGTCCATCTCCTTCTCGTCTGTGTGTCTGTCTCTCACAACTCCCTCCTCCTCTCTTACAAGAGTGCATGTGGTCTTTGGGACCCACTAGGATAACCTCGGAGGAGTGCCTCCTCTCGAGTCGCTCAGCAGTCACGTCTTCTGCACATAAGGTAACATCCGCACGTTCCAGGGAGCTGGCACAGATATCCCAGGGCTGGGGATCCATTCACAGCCCTTTGAAAGTTCACAGTGACCGGGGAGAACCAACCTGCCCTGTGTTGTCCCTCTTCCCTTCCCTCCCATTCACCCTAGCTCTTATATAAAAGAACATTTTAACTGTAACGTTGTAACATTTGTGTACAATTCCATGGCTTAGAAGGTTATTATGCATTTATAAGCTCGTTTCAGTCCCATGGAAACCTATAATTTTCCCTTATCACTATCATCGCATCCATGAAGAGTAGACAGAGGCTCAGAGACATGACCTGACCGAGGTCACAAGCCCTGGAGAGCAAGGGCTGGGCTCCACCCTGAGTCCTCAAGCCACAACTCATGCGGCTCCCACTGCCCTCACCTGTCTGAATCCTGATGGGGCATCAAGATGTTCTGAGACCTGGAGGGAAGAGATGCGTCAGGAGTGTGTTCAGTTCTCCTAGTTCCTCCTGTGAAGCACAAACCCTGGATGTTTTATATAAAAACAATGTAAGAAGTCTCCAGAAGGTGGGAAGGAGAAGGCAGACTGACTGGGGACCTTGGAACCCGAGGATGGACGTGGCAGTGAGTTCCCTGAGTTTGCTTTTTGACTCATATGTGCTAGATTGGGTGTTGGAGGAAAACCCAGAAATGCCCATGGGCATAGACAAAATAAAGTTTCAGGAAAAGCCTGCTTGTCTTTTTGTAGCCAAAAAAACTAGGGGGAAGGCAATCCAACAAGACACAAAACTTTTAGACAATAATTGCCAATAGTTACTCTAGCCAGACACCATGGAAGAACTTGTGGTCCCACCCCCACCTCTAAGCAAAGCCCAAGGGGGATCCCAGGGTCCCACCCTGGCCCAGCTGGAATGAAATACCCTTCCCCATGCTCCACCCCAGGCTAGGGTAGTATCAGAGAAGACAGAGTGGGGATCCAGGACTTCCATTCCTGCCCAGAGAAAATGAGCTCCCCATCCAGAGATAGCAAAGTGTCCTTCTCTGTCTGCCAAAGTGTCAGAGGAGGCCACCTTGGGGGTCTGAGATCCCATACCCACCCAGCAGTGAGGCTTTACCTCTCTAACCTAGGGTTCATAAAGGAGGCTAAGCAGAGAACCCAGACCTTCACCACGGCCTGGCCTTGGTGAGGTGACCCCCACCCACAACGGGCATGATGTCAGATGAATCCTGCTAAAATAGAAGATTTAAATAAGATCCAGAGTCCCATAACACCTAAATGCTCAGCACACAATCAGAATCATCCATCACACCAAGAACCAGGAAACTCTCAAATTAAAAAAAAAAAAAAAAAGCTGCTATCACCAAGATGGGCTCATGTTGGAATTACCTGACAAGGATATTAAAGAATCATAAAAATGCTTCAACAAGCAATTATGAATACTCTTGAAACAAATAAAAAGTAGAAAATCTCAGTGAGGAAATTGATGATATAAAGGAGAACCAAATGGAAATTTTAGAACTGCAAAATAGAAT
>PISX010013772.1:0-55478 GCA_004024625.1 Mellivora capensis | reverse complement strand
AAAACCACAATGAGATATCACCTCACACCAGTCAGAATGGCTAAAATTAACAAGTCAGGAAATGACAGATGCTGGCGAGGATGTGGAGAAAGGGGAACCCTCCTACACTGTTGGTGGGAATGCAAGCTGGTGCAACCGCTCTTTTTCAAGTTTTGATGCTAGTTTGTTCTAAAGTTATTAAACTCTTATTCATTTGCTCAATTGAGTCACATGGAAGTTAAACAGCTCTGCCCAAACTGCAGATTTTCTGACAAACTTAGTGTCAACAATTGAACAATGTGAACAGGTCTGGCCTGTCACATGAATCTATCTTACTAACTTCTTGATTCTTTAAAATTGAATTCTTCTCTTATAAAGCAGTTGGCAATTTCTACTGCCTCCAGGTGCATTATATTTACTGTAATTGGTTACCCCATTGTATAAATTTGGTGCCAAAAGTTAACAGCTTCTTTTACTAGTGTGATGTTTTATTTCTGAATTAGTAGCTTGAGTAAAACAGATTGCTCTCCTCAGTATTATGGGTGTGCCTCATCCAATCTGTTGAGGGCCTGAATAGAACAAAAAGCTGAGTAAAGGAGAATTCACTCTTTCTGTCCTAAGGTCTGAAAGCTGAGAAATCTGTGTTCTTCATTTAGACTCAGGCTTTGACTGGAGCTATACCATGGGCTTGGCTGAGATTTCAGATCTTGGGACTTTTAACCAACTGGCATGAAACAGTTCCTTATAATGAATTATATACCACATATAGTATATATACTATACAATAAATATATACAACACATAACAAATTATATAAAAATATATATCAACTTAATTTTATATATATAGTTAAGTTGATATATATATATACATATTTGTGTGTGTGTATATATATGTGTATATATATATGTGTGTGTGTGTGTGTGTATTCTATTTCTCTGGAGAACCCAGACTAATACAATGAGGACCTGTTAGAATGCAACTTCTTCTGATTTATTAAACTTGAGGGTGGAATGATGAGAGCTAGGATTCTGACTTTGCTACAGATCCTAGATGACATCAATACTTGAGTAACTAGTAGCAGAGATGTCAAGCATTTGGTTTTTGCTCTATAACAGAATACAGAATTGTAGCAGTAATGCCCCCATTAGTATAAAATATATACTTCCTGTGAACATAGTAAACTTTAGTTTTAAAAACAAATGGAGATAATCTGTAGCCCATGATTTTCTTATTTGTTTCAAGAAAGGTAAGTCTGAGTAATATATGGTATTGTTGAATTGCTATATTTAGATACCTGAAACTAATATAACACTGTATGTTAACTACACTGGATTAAAATAAAGGAAAGAAGGAAAGAAGAAATAAGTTTGCAAACCTATAAATGACTGCACCTTACTTCAGGAAATTCCTGAAACCCAATATGAATGACATGCAAAACCTCACATACATTGTCTAATTCCCATCAGTTTTCTGCAATGAAAGATCCACCTTAAACCAATTGAGCCTAGACTCCCCAAAATGCTTACATATATCTGACTTCTGACTCTCCCTAAGACAGTTCAAAGACTCTGCAAAGGTGGTATTTTCCTCCTCCTGCAACGAGGTCAAATAAATTCTAATTTGCTTTTTAACAATTTGATGATAATTCACAGAGGGTTTTTTTTGTTTTGTTTTGTTTTTTCCCTTTTAATCTTGGATTAATCTTTTTGAAGTCATTTTGAATAGCAGTTAAAGACAAAATGTGCTATTCCAACAATGCAGATAACTCAATGATAATATCAAAAGCAGTGATTATCTTTACACAAGTGTAGGTAATAGCTACTAAATCCGGATGGCCACCTGACCAACAGTGAATGTAACACCAGTTTTTGAAAGCTGCATCTGAAAATCAGTGATGTTAAAAAATGATGTTAAAGGATGCATTTAGAATCTCTGAAATACTGTTTTTCAAAATCTATTACTAGATGTCATATGCACATAAGTACTTTACGTAGTAAAGAATGGAAACCTGAGAATAGGAATAAACTATTTATGAGAATCCCAAAGACTCAGAGCAGAACTGGCTACATAATTTGTTAGGGCCCAGGGCAAAATGAAAATACGGGGCCCTTTGTCAAAAATTAAGATTTCAAGATGAATTAAACCAATTATGGGACCCTTCTAAGTGTGGTGATCTATGCAACTGCATAGGTCAATGCCCAGGAATGTGGCCCTGACACATCTGATACATGGAAACTTCAGAGTCCCCATTGCTGCATCGTAGCCTTGTGGTTAAGAGCACAAATCTCAGCTCTGGCATTAATATTTTCATGGCATTGAACAAGTTAAGTAAGTATTCTGAACTTAATTTCGCCATCTGTAAATGAGGATAAAAATACCATCTACGAAATAGGGTTGTTGAGAGATTTAATTCAGTTTAAAATATACACAGCACTGAAAAGAGATAAACTGATGACCTGGGAGGCTTACCCTCACACAAACACCACGCACTCACCTTTTGATCATTTAGGAAAAGGCTAGCTCAACAGGAACTCCGAGGAACAGCATAAACATTTATATGCAAACTCCCTAGTTGAGGTCCTCAGGTCACTGAAGATTATTTCCCGTGCTAGCTGTTTCCATTATTATATAGTTGGCTGCATGTTTTTTTAACTTCTTTGCCATGCTTAGATCTCTTCTGAAGTTCCTCCTATGGTTTAGCAAGATGGCCCCAGGCCAAAATACACCTCTGTACAAATGGTGAAAGGATGGAGGGATGATCACTCTGCTGGGTATATATGACTATCCTGCCTGTTGCCATTGGTGACAATGTGAGTTTCCTTGTCCAGCAAGTAATCAAGACAGTACCAGGCATGACATAGATGCTATGTATGTTTCCTGTTAGCCATTACCTTATAAGACTATATCTATCCTGCCTTAATGACATGGGGATTTCCCTGAAAAATAATTTCTTATTCTTTCTTGTATTAGTTTCATGTGGTTGCTTTAACACATAACCACAAATTTGGTGGCTTGAAACAACATAAGTTTTTTCTTTTTAGTTCTAGAGGCCAGAAATCTGAAATCAAGTTGTCAGTAGGGTCACATTCCCTCAAGGGCTCTGAGGAAGAATCTGTTCTATGCTTCTTTCTAGCTTCTGGTGGCAGCCAGTGATCCTCGGCATCACTTGGCTTTCAGCTACGTATCTCCAATCTCTGCCTCCACCTTCACATCACCTTCTATTCTGTGGATGTCCTCTACTCTATGTATCTGTCCCTAAACTTCCTCCTCCTCTCTTACAAGGATACATGTGATTACATTTAGGGTTCACCTGTATAATCCAAGGAAAGCTGCTCCTCTCAAGATCCTTAATTTACATATATATGTAAACATATATAAATATGCATACATATATAAACATATAAATATACATATATGTATATATAAATACATATATAAATATGTAAAAAACATATATTTTTGGTGTGTGTGTGTGTGTATATGTGTATGTGTGTATATGTATATATATGGCCATAGAAGGCAATATTCACTTTTTTTTTCATGGTATGAGGCAATAGTCACAGGTTCTGGGGATTAGAACCTGGAGATATCTTCTGGAGGGCCATCAGTTACCCTGATGAAGGGCCACTTCATTCCTCATCTACCACACATCTTTAGTATCTATCTAAAGGAGCATTTTTCAACCTGTTTGTACATTGAAATCACCTAGGAAGTTTTAAAAAATCCTGATTGCTTTTAAGATCAAGATTTTTAAAGATTTTTTCCAGAGTTCCTCCCCAAGAATATCAATACAATTAGTTTGGGAAATGGTCTGAGCATCAGGAAAATTTAGATCCTCCCAGCTGATTTTGAAATGTAGCCAAGTTTGAGAAACATTGAATTAGCTTCAAATTCTCTAGTGATTGTCAATTTAAAGACAACTTTGAAAAGAGGCATTAAACCAAAAGATTTTCAGTGTTTTATTTTAGCAATTCACATTATAAAAAATCTGGGGAGTGTATGGGGCACCTAGGTGGCTCAGTGAGTTAAGCCTCTACCTTCTGCTCAGGGACTGATCCCAGGGTCCTGAGATGGAGCCCAGCATTGGGCTTTCTGCTCAGCAGGGAGCCTGCTTCCCCCACCCCTCTCTCTTTCTGCCTCTCTGCCTACTTGTGATCTCTGTCAAATAAATAAATAAAATCTTTAAAAAAAAAATCTGGTGAGTGTAGATGGGAGAATTCTGATTACATAACAGATATCCTTATGAGACTCTCCTATAATAATTTCTGATGTATGAACTTTGTTTCTTCCCCTTGGCCTTTACTCAGTGTGACCAAGGTAACTACACCTAGGGAAAGAGAAATACCAAGATATTTTAAGGAATTTTAAACATAAACTGTGAAGCAACACTGTAGATATTGTGACATTATTATGTCAAACAGCTGTATCATTTTAGACATCACCAAAAATGTAAGCTAGGTATTATTTCTCAACAGATTTTTCAATTAATTATTATGATTATTATGAATATTATTATCAATATGTGTGAATGACATTAGAAAATGTACAATCAATTCACATTTTCTTTTTGAGATATGGTATATTTTAGATTCATTCGTGTTTTCTCTTGGAATTTCTTCTCATGCCTTGTCCTATTTTTTTATTGAGTTTATATTTTTAATTTTACTTAGAAGATCTGGATATATTCTAGATATTAACATATTTTCGATTATATTTATGCTAATTATTTATTCTAATTTAGATTTTTTTAATAGACTTTTTTTTTTTAAAGCAGCTTCAGGTTCACAACAAAATTGAATAGAAAATACATGGAGCTCTCATATCCCCCTTGCCCCTTATATAGCCTCTCTCACTAGCAATCCTACACCAGGGTGGTACATTTGTACCACCCAAAGCCCATAGTTTACATTAGGGTTCATTCTTGGTGCTGCATTTTCTAAGGGTTTTGACAAACTTATAATGTACACATAGCCACCATTATAGTATCATATGGAATAGTTCCACTGCTCTAAAAATCTGTGACCTGCTTATTCACCCTTCCCTCTCCCTACTAATATCTATCCTAGCATAGGTTATTTTATTTATTTATTTTAAAAATTATTCATTTATTTATTTATTTATTTATTTGTTTGTTTGTTTTTGTTTATTGATGGAAAAGAGGAGAGGCAAATAATAGAAAAATATATGTAAAAGATAATTGCTATTTGATGTGTTCCTTGGGATAAAATGTAGTGGGTGCGTGGATTGGGAATGTCATGGGAAGAGGGCATATTGAATTTCCAAATGAGGTAGTCAGGAGAGACTTGAAGAAAAAGAGCAAATCAGTTATGTGGGTATGTGAGGAAGAACATTTTGGCTGAGAGACTACTGAGAGGCTCTACCAGCACTTACGCAGTAATGGCAAGGAGGCCAGTAGAACTGAAGCAGGATGAGGAATTAGCAAGAGGCCAGACTATTTAGTCCTTTGTACTCAGCTATTCACTGAGATTTGCCGAGAATTTCATTTCCTCTGAGTGAAATAGCAAGACTTTGAAGAGTTTGAGGAGAAGAGTGACATGATTTGTTTTGTGATTCAAAAGGATCACTCCAGGGGTACCTGGGTGGCTCAGTGGGTTAAAGCTTCTGCCTTAGGCTGAGGTCATGATCTCAGGGTCCTGGAATCAAGCCCCACATCTGGGCTCTCTGCTCAGCAGGGAGCCTGCTTCCTCCTCTCTCTCTGCCTGCTTGTATGCCTACTTGTGATCTCCATCTGTCAAATAGATAAATAAAATCTTAAAAAAAAAAAAAAGGATCACTCCAGATGTACCATTGGGGGATAGACAGCAGAGTATCAAGTGTAAAAACAAAAAAAAAACATTTAAGAGATTTACTGTAATCTAGGCAAGAAATCACAGTATACTGGGTTTGGGATACAGTGGAGATAGGGAAATGTGGCTGGATTCTGCATACTTTCTGAAGTAAGAGACAACAGGATTTCCTGAAGATTAGATGTGGAGTGAGAGAGAAAGAGAATTAAATTAAGGATAATCCTATCCATCTGAATTTAACTTGGAAAGATTGATGCAAAAAAAATGTGGGATTCTTTAATGCTCATTTCATCATGAGGAACACCCAATGCCCAGTACCAGCTGTACCAGGAGGACAAGCAATAGTGGAGACAGCATCCAGATCGGAGAGGGGAGGCAGATAATGCAAAGCATAGTTCTCAGTCTTCAGCAGCTATGATGATGGAATCCTAACCTGACATTTATTTTAGTATGCATTGTATGTAGATCAGGCTGCCCGGCCACATTTTGCTCCTGCCCATTTCCCAAACATTATTTGAGCTATAGCATATGTTTTAAATAAAATTCATTGTTGCAGAGTAAACTGGATTTGGTTTCTGTTATTTTCTTTTTTTTAAATTTATTTATTTGTCAGACAGAGAGGGAGGGAGAGAGAGCGAGCACAGGCAGATAGAGTGGCAGGCAGAGGCAGAGGGAGAAGCAGGCTCCCCGCTGAGCAAGGAGCCCAATGTGGGACTCAATTCCAGGACACTGGGATCATGACCTAAGCCGAAGGCAGCCGCTTAACCAACTGAGCCACCCAGGCGTCCCATGTTTCTGTTATTTTCAAATAAGAAACTTTGGTTACACAGAGTCTTCTGAGTCTCTAAGCATAAGGACAAGGACTATGTGTCATTCTTGTATGCAGTGCCCAGTTAAAGTCATGCTTCAGACATGTATTTTGATAAATAAGGGGATAATTTATTATTAAGGGGGCAAAATAGTGAATATATTCAATTATTTGATTAAAAATGTCTAAAAAGGTTGTGGGGTGCCTGGGTGGCTCAATTGGCTGTCTGACTGGCTCAGATCATGATCTCAGGGTCCTAGAATTGAGTCCCGCATCTGCTCCCTGCTCAATCAGAAGTCTGCTTATCCTTCTCCCTTTCCTTCTGCCCCTCCCCTTGCTCAATCTCTCTTGGTCTCTCTCAGAATAAATAAGATAAAATGATAAGACAAGATTAAGTTAAAACAAGGTTAAGATTAAGATAAGATTAAGTAAGATGAGATAAATCTAAGGTTGCATTATTTTCCTAAATGCCTAGGATTTTCTATCCTGGAACTTCTTGCCTATTGAAAATTATATATTAGCACAAAATGGGGTTTATTTAGAAGATAAAAAGGCAGTACACATTCAAAAAAAAAAGTCACCTGTTTATTTTTAATCTGTATTCTATGTGTATTCTTGATTTTCATACCTCATCAATTAGAGGAGCAATCTTCAAACTGTAGTTTGCTTTCTGGAAGTTTTCACTTTTTGTCTTTTCTTCCAAATTTATAAGCCACAAGAAAACTAATTTTATAATTACTTCCTTTTTAAAAAATAGGCACATATATATGATATATTTAATGTCCTTTGGTAACTGTGGGAGAGTGTACATTTTGTCAAGGCAAGCATATAAAATTACAAGCATGAGTACCAGTGTGATAACATAATGGAAAATCATACTTATAAAAATTTGAGATACATTTTGTAGAATGTGAAAACATTTTATACCAAAATATCTCACTTAAAAGACTAACTGGAGTATATGAATTTGGGTTAGATATCTCTTATTAAATTCATAAAAGTCATACTGCCATAATTAATAATTATATGGCCAATAAGAATATTTAACTTTTATGTGATCCACTTGAGTTATTCCTTTAATATTACAATATTTTAAAGAAAACTCTAGAATTATTACTTTTATGTTGAAATGATTTATATAATTTACAAATGCTACGTAGTTTTAATAAAGAGAAATAAAGAGAGAGAAAAGTAGTGATATTATATCAGTTACATAGTAAATACCAGGAGATGAAAATTGCATAAAAATATATTCTGCTACAGAGAGTAAAAGTAAATATGCAGGTAGTAAAATATACAGCAAGACATATCATAACAGGTGGGATAAAAAAAGTTTAGATTCACGCTCTCTTTCAGATGATAGATGATGGATGAACAGAGAGAGAGAGAAAGAGGGATCACTTGTTACATATAGATCTATAAGTAGACTTTGAAGACATGAGCTTACTGTCCTCATGGTCTATACTTTTTTGTATAGCTCCCTTTGTAGAAGATAACTGGAACCAGTGGCCACTTCCTTCTGAAGACATTTTTTTTTATGTATTTCTTACATGATACTAAGCTTTTGAAAGTGAAAGTAACTTTCTCTTTAAAAAGAAAATAGTAACAGAGGTGCCTGGGTAGCTCAGTGGGTTAAGCCTCTGCCTTTGGCTCAAGTCATGATCTCAGGGTCTTGGAACCAAGCCCTGTATCGGGCTCTCTGCTCAGCAGGCAACCTGCTTCCCCCTCTCTCTCTGCCTGACTCTCTGCCTACTTGTGATCTCTGTCTGTCAAATAAATAAATAAAATCTTTTTTAAAAAGTAACAATTTTCCCTATATAATACAATGAAATAATATTGGTGTATAGTTTCCAAATCTTCAGGCTTAGAACATTTCTAAACTGTAGGGGAGTGAAATACTAAGAGACAAATTTTGAGTAAGAAAAAAATAACAATTTTTAAGAAAAAAAAAGTATAGAAGATTATTACAAACGTAGTATAATGGTTGGTTATCTTATCAGAAATAGTGGTAATGTTTTTAAAAGGTCAGCTTTTTATTACTCTCAGTTTTTAATACAAAATACACTAGACAAAAGAGAGTTTAAGAAGCAACAGAGAATTGGCTTGTATTAGACACAACTATGAGGTAAATAAAAATAACTTCATTGAATTTGAACTCCTTAATAAGAGACAGTTGATCTTTACATTAAAAAAAAAAAGAAAAAAACTTCAATTTTTGTGAGACAGTTGATCCTTACGTTTTGTGTGGCTTTTGTATTTTTGTTTTGTTTTGTTTCTTTTTTTTTTCAGTGTTCCAAGATTCATTGTCAATGCACCACACTCAGTGCTCCATGTAATACGTGCCCTCCTTAATACCCACCACCAAGGATCTTTACATTTTTTTTAAATAAACTTTATTTTTTTGAAACGGTTTTAGATTTACAGAGCAATTGAGGAAATACTACAATATTCCCATGTATCTTCTCATTGAGTTTCCTTTGTTACTAACATTTTAAAATATAACGGTATAGGGGCGCCTGGGTGGCTCAGTGGATTAAGCTGCTGCCTTCGGCTCAGGTCATGATCTCAGGGTCCTGGGATCGAGCCCCGCATCGGGGGCTCTGCTCAGTGGGGAGCCTGCTTCCCCCTCTCTCTCTGCCTACTTGTGATCTCTCTCTGTCAAATAAATAAATAAAATCTTTAAAAAATATATAACGGTATAGTTTTTACAATTAATGAAGTTATATTACTATATTATTATTATCTAAAGTCATAGCTTATCCAGATTCTTTAGTTTTACTTGGTGTCTTTTTCTGTTCCAGGATCCCATCTATGATACCTTACTAATTTAATTTTTTGTGTGTTCTTAGGCTTCTCTTAATGGTGATAGTTTCTCAGAACTTCCTTGTTTTTTGATGAACTTAGGGTTTTGAGGAGTCCTGGTCAAGTATTTTGTAGGTTGCATCTTTGTTGAAATTTGTTTTATATTTTTTCTCATAATTACACTGGAATTATAGGTTTGGGGAGGAAGGTCACAGAAGTAAAGTACTATTTTTTTTCACGTTTGATCAAGGACCCTAATAACATGACTTATCACTCTTTATGTTGACCTTAACCATCTGGCTGAGAAACTTTTATAGCAAACTTAATGGAATAATGCAAACTTACTTTAAAAAAATATTTATTTATTTATTATTTATTTATTTATTTCAAGTTTTGATTTAAATTCCAATTAGTTAACATACAGCATAATATTAGTTTCAGGAGTAGAATTTAGTGATTCATCATTTACATATAATACCCAGTGATCATAACAAGTGCCCTCCTTATTATCCATGACCCACGTGGCTGATGTCTTTGCATCCCTTCCCTCCAGCAAACCTCAGTTTGTTCTCCATAGTTATGAGTCTGTTTTATAGTTTGCCTTTCTTTTTTCTCATATGTTCATCTGTTTAGTTTCTTAAATTCCATGTATGTGTGAAATCATATGGTATTTACCTTTCTCTGACTGACATCTTTCATTTAGCATAATACACTCTAGCTCCACCTATGTCATTGCAAATGGCAAGATTTCATTCTCTTTGATAGCTGAGTAATATCCCATTATATATATTACATACATGTGTATATATATATAATGTGTATATATATACATACATTTATCTACACACACACACACACACACACATATATACATAGCACTTCTTTATCCATTCATCAGTCGATGGACACTTGGACTCTTTCCATAATTTGGCTATTGTTGATAATGCTGCTATAAACTTCAGGGTGTATGTATCCCTTTGAATCAATATTTTTGTATCTTTTGGGTAAATATCTAGTAGTACAATTTCTGGGTCATAAGATAGTTCAATTTTTAACTTTTTGAGGAATCTCCATACTGTTTTCCAGAGTAGCTGTATCAGTTTGTATTCCCACCAACAGTGTAAGAGGGTTCCCCTTTCTCCACATCCTTGTCAACATGTGTTGCTTCCTGTGTTGTTAATTTTAGCCATTTTGACAAGAGTGAGGTGATATCTCATTGTGTTTTGATTCTTATTTCCCTAATGATCAGTGATGTTGATCATCTTTTCATGGGTCTGTTAGCTACGTGTATGTCTTCTTTGGAAAAATGTCTATTCATGTCAACTGCCCATTTCTTAATCAGATCATTTGTTTTTTGGTTGTTGAGTTTGTTAAGTTCTTTATAGATTGTGGATACTAACTCTTTATCACATATGTCATTTGAAAATATCTTCTCTCATTCAGTAGGTTGCCTATAATTTTGTTGATTATTTCCATTGCTGTGCAGAAGCCACATTTAAAGAATGGAGAGTTGTGCTCCTGCTCCCTAAGGACAGATTATCTCCACAAATTATTTGGGAGTCTTCTGCATGATAGAAGGCATGGCCTCACTATTATTTTTTATTTCTCTATGATATTATTTTATACTTTGGATTAATAATATTACTTAATTTTACTGATAAAATTAACTTGTTTTTAGTATCAAAGTTTTGGAAAAACTTTCTTACATGTTCAGATACTCTGGGCTCATCTTGTATATTTTCTGTCCAATTCTGATGTTAGATATATCTCCAAGGAACCCTGATTCCTTTTTTTTTCTTTTTCCCCTTTTAATGGTAGGTGGTGTTGGAAATCAAGATCTAAGTGCCAGGTGTGTTCATCATTACTGGGATATTGTTGTTTCTAGAACCTCTCAGCAAACAAAACAAGAAATTTATGCAGGCATAAAATGCCTGTTAATATACATTTTTATTAATATTTCTATGTGTAAACATTCAAACCTATATTAAGCTTAACATGAGTTTATTTTTATGCTTTCAACCTTAATTTATTACCACAGGGATCATCTTTTCTCAGCTGTAAATTTCCACTCTAACTATAAAATCCTGACTGCCACCTCACACCATACAAGTAAATTGTTTGACTCCAATATACATGTATTGCAGTATCATAATCTCAATCTCTAGCCCCTTAGGAAAAAAAAATTATCAGTGAAAGTACAGTGTTTATGTGCATTTCCTATTTCCTTGAGTCTTAAATACTCCACCCATTTCCAAAGTTACTCAGATCAGCACCTTTATCTCCCATTTCCTTCACTGAAATTGCTTCATACATTTGTGATACACTTATATTCTCTTGTTATAGCCTCCATTCCTTTCTAAGACCTCCAAACCTCCTAAAGAATTTTTTAATTTGCATGTATTAAGGTTTATTTCTTGTGCTCTAAATTTCTATGAGCTTTAAAAACTACTGTAATGTCATGTATGTATCATTAGAGTACTGTACATAATAATTTCACTGCCATAACAATCCCCCATGCTTTTCCTAGTCAATCATCCATCCTGAACCCTGGGCAAGTACCAATTTTAACTGTTTATAGTTTTGTCTTTTCCAGAATGTTATATTGAAATTAAGCAATAAATATCCTTTTCAGCTTGGCCTTTTTGACTTAAGAATGTATCCCTAAGGGGTACCTGGGTGGCTCAGTGGGTTAAGCCTCTGCCTTTGCCTCAGGTTATGGTCTCAGGATCCTGGGATCGAGCCCCGCATCGGGCTCTCTGCTCAGCAGGGAGCCTGCTTCCTCCTCTCTCTATGCCTGCCTCTCTGCCTCTTGTGATCTCTGTCAAATAAATAAATAAAATATTAAAAAAAAAAAGAATGTGTCCCTAAGTCTCATTCATATCTTATCTTCTATCATGCTTTTAACTGTTTTCTCTTCATTGTACTTGTTCTTTTAATTCTCTTTTTTCTTTCTCTTTTCCCATCTTCTCTGTTGTTAATTGAATAGTTTATATGATTCCATGTTTCTCCTCTCTTAACATATCAATTATGCTTCTTTGTTTTTAATAGCTTTATTGGGAGCTCTTGAGTTTGCAATATACATGTACAACTACTCTAAACCTCCTTCAAAATAGCACTATACCATTTTGTGGGTAGTGCAATTACATTATAAGCAAGTATTCACAATTCTTCTCCCCCTTTTTTTACAAAATTGTTGTCATTTCATTTCACCATTATTTATATGCTATAACCACACAATTCCTTGTTAATGCTATTAATTTGAATGCTTGTTTGAATATTACTAATTTGAATGCTTAGATTAATTGGATTAAGAGGTATAAACCTCCAGAATTTTTCTAAACATCTTTTTTTAAAAGATTTTATTTATTTATTTGACAGAGAGAGACACAGCAAGAGAGGGAACACAAGCAGAGGGAGTGGGAGAGGGAGAAGCAGGCTTCCTACTGAGCAAGGAGCCAGATCCAGGGCTCGATCCCAGGACCCTGGGATCATGACCTGAGCCGAAGGCAGCCACTTAACGACTGAGCCACCCAGGCACCCCTAAATTTCCAGTTTAAAATTAAATTAAATTAGGGCGCCTGGGTGGCTCAGTGGGTTAAGCATCTGCCTTCAGCTCAGATCATGATCCCAGAGTCCTGGGATCTAGCCCCACATCTGGTTCTCTAATCAGCAGGGAGCCTGCTTATTCCTCACTCTCTGTGCCTCCCCCTGCTTGTGTTCTCTCTCACTCACTCTCTTTCTTTCTCTCAAATAAATAAATAAAATCTTTTAAAAAATTAAATTAAAAGGTCGTTAAGATGAAAATGTACTGTAAAGGGAATATAGTCAATGATATTGTAATAACATTGCTGGTGACCAATGGTAACTATATTTATCATAGTGAGTACTCAATAATGTATAGGAGTGTGTACACATGAAACTAATATAACATTGCATGTTAATTATACTTCAATAAAAAGAATAATCAAATACAGTGTAACATTTTTACCTTCATTTATTTCTTTAAATTGCTTTTACTTTGTAAAATAATAGATCTGATTTTCTGACCTTTATCATTTCCTCCTTTCTGAAGAACTTCCTTTGCCATTTTTCACAGGACAAATATGATGAGATTCAATTTTTTCAATTTTTGTTTGTCTAAGAAGCTCTTTGTTTTTCCTTTGTTTCTTAGAGGATAATTTTAGCAGGATATACAATTCTAGATTTGTGTTTTACTTTTTCACACTTTAAATATTTCATTGAACTCTTTTCTTGTATGTGTGGTTTCTAAAGAGAACTCTTATTTAATTCTTATCCTTGCTTCTTTATAGACAAGCTGTTTTGTTTTTCCATTTTTTTTTCTGTTTGTTTTTGGTTTTTTGTAGTTTGAATACTATATGCCTAGATGCAGATTTTTGGTACTTATACCTGCATGGTTCTTACTGAGCCTCCTGTATCTATAGTATGGTGTCTATCACTAATTTTGGAAAATTTAGCCATTTAGAAAATTCTTAGCTTAGTTCAAATATTTATCTTCTCTATGGTCACTTTCTTCTCTTTTTGATAATTCCAGTACATACAAGTTACAACTTTCACATTTGTCCTACATTATTTAATTTTTAAAAATTCTTTTTTTGGGGCACCTGGGTTAAGCCTCTGCCTCTGCCTTCAGTTTAGTTCATAATCTCAGGGTCCTGGGATTGAGCCGTGAGTACGGCTCTCTGCTCAGCAGGGAGCCTGCTTCCCCCTCTCCCACTGCCTGCCTCTCTGCCTACTTGTGATCTCTCTCTTTGTCAAATAAATAAATAAAATCTTAAAAAAAAATTCTTTTTTCTTTGCATTCAAGTTTGGGGCAGTTTCTGTTCACTGATTTTCTCCTTTTTTTTTTCTTTTCTTTTTTTCCTCCCCCCTCAGCTGTGTTTACTGATAAGGTAAAAAGGCATTCTTCTTCTCTGTCACTGCATTTTTTATTTTTTATCAGTTCATTTTGATTCCTTCTAAAGTTTCCATCTCTCTATTTATATGATACATGTGTTCTTGTTTGTCTACCTTTCCATTAAAGTCATTAACACATCAACACATAGTTATTTTAAAATCTCTATCTGATCATTCCAAAATTTGCCCCATATCTGAATCTAGTTCTGATGCTTGCCTTGTATCTTCATTGTGGGTTATTTTCTGACTTTTATCATGACATATAATGTTTTGTTGAAAGCTGGATACGATTTACCAGATAATAGGAATTGAGGCAAATATGCTTTTAGTGTGAAGTTTATATTAATCTGGTCAGAAGATGGGCTGTGTTTAGTGTTTGCTATAATGGTAGGTGTAAGAGACTTCAAATTTCTCCAGTGTCTTTATTTGTACCTCTTTTGTTGTTTTTGTTTTTCCCCAGTAACTTCTTTTTAAGTATAGTCTGTGCCTTGCATTATTTCCAGTTATAATTCTGTTATTATTTTGGAACCCTGTTAAGTAGTCATAAGGAATTGGAAAGGTAAGTATACTACAATTTTTCTTCTAGGTAATTCTTAATCTTTAAGTGGACTTGTGTTTCTTGATTGTGACTTTCATAAGTGTTTCTAACCTTTTGTTTTCTTTTGTTTTTTCCTCCCACTTAGTATAAGATTGGAAGGCTAGTGTGTGCTTGTGTTTGATAATTGCACTTATGTCTCCATGAGATAAGGTACTGGTAAATTTTTTCACCAGATAGTAAGTTTTTCTTAATGAAGTACATGTTAGGTATATTTCATAATGGTTACTTTTCTCCTTGGCAAAGATAGGAGTTAAGTTATCTTAAGTCCCTTAATGTAAGAAACTTACAGGTTCCTGGAGATAAATTCCCCAAAAATGTGAGTTTCCACCAAGACTGCATCCCACCAGGAGTTTCTTACTCACAAAATTGTCCAAATATGGCTTCCATCCATTGATCAAAATTATCATTTAAATGTTCTTACCAATTTATGGTTATGGTAGCTTCTGCTCTAGGTTAGCTGTGTTTCTCTTAAGTTGCCCATTTCTCCAGATTTTGAAGTAGTGGTTACATTGCAACCTCAATTTTTTGGTGAGTCTAAGAAAAACTGTTTTTCAGTTTGTTTAACTCTTATTTTGTGCTGATGGGACTTCTAAACTGTTATACATGTCATGGCTGAATGATACATTTTGATCTTGTGAAAATTTAGGCAGTACTTACCACACAAAAAATAGTACTGGTATGTGGAACATATGGATAGTTGCCTGACCTATGGAGAAGTTGGATTAGTAGTAGAAAATAGTGTTTGGCATCAATAACCAGTTTGTTTTTAAGATACCTCATTCACAGTAAGGCAATAATCTCAATGACTTCACATAATTAATAATTAAAAATCATTTTTGTTTCTTAGAATAAGTTTATAAAGTTAATGCCACATTATTTCCATCCTAACCTTAAAATTTCTATTTTCTATTCTATTCATTTAAAATAAATTTAAATAGGTTTGAAAAATTTCCTCTTTGATTCTTTTAATGCAAGATAATATTATATAACTACAAGTGATGCTTGAAAACTCACAGATTAGTCTCTTACGTTGATATGTTATTATACCAACAAGATTGTGATATTAACTATATAAACTTATGGAAAATGTTTTTTAAGATGGAGACAACTTTGTGTACCTGGTAAGAATTATGTGAAGATGATATAAAAATATAACAGAAAATGCATATAAGCTCATCATACAGGATTGAAAATTCTGTTACTTTGAATTATAGTTTGCAAATGATATACTTAAAGCATGTTTTATATGTGATACATATAAATAGTCTTGTCTTTCCACAATCACAAAATTATTGTATATTTTCCCAACAACAAAACTTGCATATTTTAAAATACATTTAAGGGACGCCTGGGTGGCTCAGTTGGCTAGGCGGCTGCCTTTGGCTCAGGTCATGACCCCAGCGTCCTGGGATCGAGTCCCACATCGGGCTCCTTGCTTGGCAGGGAGCCTGCTTCTCCCTCTGCCTGCCACTCTTGTCTGCCTGTGCTTGCTCTCTCTCTCTGACAAATAAAAAAAAAAAAAGATCTTCCTTATGGGACGCCTGGTGGCTCAATTGGTTAAGCGGCTGCCTTTGGCTCAGGTCATGATCCCAGCGTCCTGGGATCGAGTCCCGCATCGGGCTCCTTGCTGGGCGGGGAGCCTGCTTCTCCCTCTGCCTGCCATTCTGTCTGCCTGTGCTCGCTCTCTCTCTCTGACAAATAAATAAATTTAAAAAAAAAATTTAAAATACATTTAAGATATGAAGATACTAAAACATTATAAATTAAAACCAAAACAAATGTTTTCTTAGTTATGGCATGAAATAATCATGATTTTATAAACAAAACACACCAGTCCATTCATAATTATTTTAAAACCAAGGCATGCTGGGGTATACATCAAGGTTAATTCTAGTGATTAACATTTGCTTTTTTAGTGTTCACTTGATTTTCCTTCGGATGATAGAGAATTTTCACACTTATTTAAATGCCCAGTGGACTGAAAACAGTTGAGAATCACAATTTAGAGAAGGAAAGTGATACATTAAAATTTAATAAACTAAGACTGACAGTAATTAAAAAACAGAAAAGGAAGAATAATTGACTTAGTGACATAAAGATTATATGTATATAAGGCAACAATAAATATATTTACACACAAAAGGGAGAATATTTTCAAGTCATGAAATACAGTGTTAATATAATTAACATGCACTGAGCACTCACAGAACAAGAAAAAAAGATGAATAGATCAAGGAGCAAGTGAATAAGAGCCATAAAAAAGAAAATATGTAAAAGAAGTAATGATGGTAAACAAATGTAAAAGTTTACAATGGCTTATATAGATAATGAGAGATATAAAAACTGAAAAAAATGATAGTG
The DNA here is from genome assembly GCA_004024625.1 of Mellivora capensis. Taxonomy (NCBI): domain Eukaryota; kingdom Metazoa; phylum Chordata; class Mammalia; order Carnivora; family Mustelidae; genus Mellivora; species Mellivora capensis. The sequence goes on along the minus strand of PISX010013772.1, from coordinate 38,206 downwards.
TGTTTTTTCTCCTCTTACATTGGAATGCTTAACAAAACTTTCAATACCAGGCCTGAATGAGCATGTGGAGAAATAAGTATTTTCATGCACAGATGGATATAAGTAAGTCATTATAAACTTCTGGAGGGTAGTGTTGCTATAAATTTGAACATTTAAAATTTGTATATTGGTTGACCTACATGTCATACTTCTAGCAATGATCCTACAGCATTAATAAAATAATTTCACAAGGGGCATGCCAAGATTGTACCACTACAACATTTATTATAGTAACAAAAATGATAAAATGAAACACTGAATATTCTAGGCATCCACTAATAAAGACATGCAGAAATAAAATAACATATATCCATACTATGCATTACTAAAAATTCATGAAAACTGGAACTATACCTTTTTAAATCAATTTATTAACTAATGTATTTATTTTGAGATTTGGGAAAGTAATTTAAATGGTTTAAATATTACAAAAATATGTACAGTATTATCTTCCCTTGTGTATGTTTTAATTTGCTCTAATTGTTATGGCTCTTTGAGCTGAAAACAATGGAGAATCCAACTAAAACTAAATTATGTCACAAGGTAATGTATTTTATCATATATAATGTAATCTAAAAGTTTCTGTTTTGGTTTGATCCAGCAGTTCGATAATATTTTCATGAGCCCAGATTTTTCCAGTGATTTTATTTTCCCCTTTATTTTGTCAATTTCATTCTAGAACTTTTTTTTTTTTAATTTTGGTTTCAGGATGACTGGCCATTATGATGTCGGTGCTACATTCATTTTTCTCATGTCTATCAATAGTGGATTACAGGGGCACTTAAAACTATAACTTCCTTAGAATTCAAAGCAGATTTATATATATAGTGTATGTCCTTCCTGTACTATTCCCAGGAAATGGAGACGAGGTCACTTTTATAACATTCTTACCCCAAATTGGAGTTGAGTGTGGTATCAATCTCTTATGGAACATGACTGCATGAGAAAAGGGTGGATTCATCCCCTTAAAAGGGCACTGTGCAACTAGAAACTGATGCTAGGTTAGTAGTAATCAAGATTACATATTACATGTATAATGTGACAATTTTATGCTTATATATATTACAAAATTATTTCCATAATAATATTAGTCAATACATTTCTGTGTGTGTGTGATGAACACATTTAAGCTCTACTCTCTTAACAACTTTCAAGTATATAATACAGTATTGTTAATCATAGTCACCATGTTATACATTAAATCTCCAAAACTTGTTCTTATTATAACTGAAAATTTGTATTTTTTAACCAACATCTTCCCATTTCCTTCACCTCCCAGACCTTGGCAAACCATTAGTCTATTCTGTTTCTCTGAGATTAACTTCTTTAGATCTCTTATGTAAGTGAGATCATCTAGCATTTTTTTTCTGACTTATTTCACTTAGCATAATGCGCTCAAAGTTCATCCAAGTTGTCACAATCTTTCTTTTTTTATACCTGGATAAAATCCCACTGTATATAAGTGCCACATTTTCTTTGTCCACTTACTCATCAGTGGACACTTAGGTTTTATCTTTATCTTGGCTATTGTGAATAATGCTGGAATGAACATGAGGATGCAGATATCTCTTGATTTAATTTGAAAATATTAATTTTATTGGCAAAATATTTTGCAGAAATGGAATTAAGCTTGATTATTTTAGCAACCTATTCTGATCTCCTTCATATGTTTGGGAAATTAGGCACCTCATAAATTTAGTGCTATGTAAAATTTGCCTTCAACTATAGAAGCAATAAAAACCAGATACTTATTTTTTAGGCCTCTCTTGTTTAGCAAATCAAACTCATATTCATAGGGTTCAAATTGAAATACTTTGATGAGATATAATATGGAGGACAGTGAATCAACTCTGGATCAGCAGCAAAGGTGAGGTCTCATTTCCAAAACTAGCACTGTAGTGGAACCTGTGGAGCTTCCATTGTCTAGTGCTGGCCCTGTCTGTGGTTAAGTCAGAGATACAGGTACTCAGTAACAGTGAAAACCCAATGTTTCTGAAACTTAATTTTTACTTTATCTGTGATTTTTAAAGCCTCCTTTGTCTCTTTCTGTTTTCCAAGACTTGTTCTCCAGTTTTTCTTATATTACTGTGAGTATATAAACTGATTTTGCACTTTAATCTGTTTTAACCAGTGTCTGTTTGCAATCAAGAACTGACAGAGAACACATGGAATAAAGTGAAGAGATTTTCTTCAGAGAAATATATTTAGACTTTATAGATAAGAGATCTGTAAGCATATGAGCTGGCTTCTGCATAACACTGTTCATAATTGCAAAGAAGTACTTTATGTTACCCATAGAATTTAGTAAAAACTCAAAGCCAAAACCAAAAACAACAGCAACAACAACAAAAAAATACCCAGAGTATCATATATTAGTTTTGTTTCAGAAAATTTCTCAGGCATTTTGGTTACTTATAGAAAATATACTCTGGCATTAATAAGGAAACTGTCAGTTTCTGAGGAATGATACCATTGAATAAGGCAGTTCATATGACAATCATCTCACACTTAAGAAAGGACTGCAGAAACCCCCAAACCATTACAACAGTGTGGTTACAATGAATGTAACCTTATGATATTGGGTACAATATAATTAAACAATAATGCCTTTGGTCACAACTACCAAGGAAGCTTGGTGATTACCCACAGCAGATTTTAAGGAGCCTACACTTCTCAGCATTGATAGGCTTTTTGTATATTTTGAAACTCAAAAAGAAGGCTCCACTGAACAGTGAGATTTAAAATCCTCTGTCTGTAGCTGCAGTATCTGAAGAAAATTAGTTATGATAAAAAATACATAGACGCCAAAGAAAATCGCTCCTGATAAACAGACTGCATAAGCTTGAGAGAGAGAGAGTGACCAATATCGTAACAAAAGTGTAAGTGACATTTGTTTAAACTATCAAATAGAAAGCAAATTCTACTATTATAAATCTAAAGACATACCTTTTACAGGTTTGCTTTGAAGAAGTGTTATCAGGGGAAAAAATTGGAACTTAATGAGAAGAACTTAAAAAGGAGCAAGAATTAGATACTCTAGCAGAAATGTGACACACAATATGGTGGCACTTACTATATGCCAGACACTCTGAAGTGTTTCATGTTTATTGCTTTATTTAATCCTAACAAAATCCCACAAAATGTACAGTTATTATTTTTATTTCCAGATATAAATACTAAGGCACAGAGTTATTGATTAGTTTGCCCAAGAGCATACAACTAGTAAAGGAGGTCTGGGGTATAAGCTGACCTCTAATTCTAGAGTGTACATTTGACCACTATGTGTAGGACCATAGACCGACATAAAAAATCTGTAGAAAATTAGGGTACAAGGGTGAAAACAGAGATAGAAAACCATTTTTCAATTTCAATTTAATAAGCCATGAGTCAAAGTACATATATTTTTGGCCAAAATTCCATGAGAAGCAGTATTAATACCCCTAAAAATGAATTATAACACATCACAGAATTTTTTTTAAGTATATAATGCAGCTGGCTGGTAAAACTGGTCAACTCTAGGGTTTTTTGTTGAGCATGGTTTCACACAGTATAGGAAAAACATCACCATTACAATACACAAGCAATAACGCAAATTATGAAATACACATACACACAGTAATTAAAGAATCACTACTTGGTGGAATTAGGTTCATAAAACTATGACATAAATGAAATGCCTGGGTGAACCAGTAGGTTAAGCATCTGACTCTTGTTTTGGTTTAGGTCATGATCTCGCGGTCATGAGATTGAGCTCCACATCAGGTTCCACATTCAAGTGGGAAGTCTGCTGTATATTAGCTTTTTTCCTGCCCCTTCTCCCTCTAAAATCAATCAATAAATCAACCAATCAATCAATCTTTTTTTAAAAGACTATGATATAAATAAAGGTATGCCATGGAAACTTTTGTTCATTTATACACTAAATATTATTGGAGCAACCACTATGTCCCAAGTACTTAGGATCTCTCAGTGAACTAATAAAATAAAAAGTCCTACATTTGTAGACTTACGGTTTAATAGTTTAATAAGAGACAATAGAGAATGAGCAGTACATATATAGTATGTCACAAGGTGATCTTTATGGGAAAAAAGGGTAGATAATGATAAGGGAAACTGGGTATTCCAGGGTTGAGATGATTGTTATATATATTTTTTAAAGATTTTATTTATTTGACAGACAAGTAGGCAGAGTGGCAGGCAGAGACAGAGAGAGGAGGAAGCAGGCTCCCCACTGAGCAGAGAGCCAGATGCGGGGCTCCATCCCAGTGACCTGAGCCGAAGGCAGAGGCTTTAACCCACTAAGCCAGCCAGGTGCCCCTGATTGTTATATTTTTTAAAGCACTACTTGAGAAATCTTAAAGAAGATGATAGATTTAACAATAAAAATATCTGGCAAAATTTTGTGGCTTTTACAACAATACAAAGACACTAGGGCAGGGGAGACCTATGTATTTAAGGAACAGCAAGACTTAGTGCAGCAAAGTAATTTGAGGAAAATCACTGGAAATAAGCTCTGGAAAATAATGGAGGGCTGGGTCAAATGGCCTTGTAGGCCATTTATGGGCTTAATCTTTTACTCTTAACTGTGTGGGTGTCATTCCAAGATTTTGATCAGAAGAGGCATATGGAGAGAAGGAGTTAAAGTGGCAGAAGAATGTGAGGCTCCTAAGCTTGCTTCTTCCCTCCAACACAGCTAAATAAATATCAAAACATTCAGAACACCCAAGAAACCCGTCAGAAGTCTTAGCAAACAAAGCTGCACCTTTACAAAAAAATAAAATGACCTGTGATAGTTAGGAACTGTGGAGAGTTGAGTTGTGGGAGAAAAGAGCAGAGGGTGTGGTGAAGTGGGGAGAAGCCCTAAACAGGGATGAAATAGTGAGAGAGAAGGAAAAAGAGTAGGGGGGAAAAAAGAGTGAAAACGTGCACAGGGGACTGCACAAGAAAACTGTTGCCCAAACTCATTGACTGGGGAAAAGGAGAGGGTTTCAATACCACCAGTTTTTTTTATAAACAGCAGAGCTCTGTCTGAAGTTTTGGAGGTCTGTGACATCACCAGGGTCGCACCTGGGGAGTCGAGTGGTTCTCAGGTGGAGAAGAAAGGTAGAATCCTGGGAGCACAGGGAGTCCTAGGAGCATGGTCTGAGGATCCCTGGGTTGCACAGGGAGAAGCAATTCCATTGCTTGGAGTGAATTTGGTAGAGGAGATATGGCTGCCATGTGGACAAAAGACTGCTGGCATTATTGAGCTGCCCTGTTCACCAGCATAGGAGCAAAGCCACCAACTAAGGATAGCAAACCCTGGTGCCAGCTGTTTGTTGTGATTTAGCATAAACTCTGAACCACTGCAAGGTCAGGTGATTGTTTTCTGGGACAAGCTAGCATGGGTCACAGCACAAGGAGACCATTCCCTAGAGGTTCAGTGCAGGTCCATGCAGCTGTGAAATGTGGGACTTTGAAACACAGCTGTATCTGAGATAAAGCGTGGGAGAGCAGCATTGTTTGGCAGACAGACATCTCAGATACAGACAAGGTGAAGGCAGAGATCTGACAGAAACCAGGGACACAGAAGGGGTCATTATTTTCATGCATGTGAGTGCATCCTGAAGAGTGGGGCGTTATGAACTTCTTGATCTGGAGATGCGAGAGCCAGGTGCAGCCATTTTCACCCCTCACACACAAGCATTAATTGATCCCCATGAGCTAAACAGTGCCACCAAGTGTAGAATAAAGCCACTACACCAAGCTTGACACCCTGTACCCTTTAGGTGCATATCCACTGGGGCAAGTTTCCCTGGGAATGAGCAGCTTCCCCAGAAGGCTAGCACAAATCCTTTCCACACATGAAGTCTACATAGAGTGCTGCAAAGGTTCAACTCTAGGGGAAATAGGGTCCAACTTCATTTGGATTTTTTGTTTGTTTAATAGTTTGTTTTTTGTGTTGGTTTTGGATACAACAGAACAATTTTTATTTTAATTTTTTATTTATTATTAGTATTTTAATGGAATCCTGTTTATATTATATTTTTTCCTGTGTTCCAAAATTCATTGTTTATGCACCACTCCCAGTGCTCCATGCAATACTTGCCCTCCTTAATACCCATCACCAGGCTTGCCCAATCTCCCAACCCCTTCCCTCCAAAACCCTCAGTTTGTTTCTCAGAGTCCACAGTCTCTCATGGTTTGTCTTCCCCTCTGATTTCCCCCAACTCACTTCTCCTCTCCATCTCCCAATGGCCTCCGTGTTATTCCTTATGATCCACAAGTAAGTGAAACCATATGATAATTGATTCTCTCTGCTTGACTTATTTCACTCAGCATAGTCTCCTCCAGTCCCGTCCACATTGATATAAAAGTTGGGTATTCATCCTTTCTGATGGAGGCATAATATTCCATTGTATATATCGACCATATCTTCTTCATCCATTCATCTGTTGAAAGGTTCTTTCCACAGTTTGGCGACTGTGGTCATTGCTGCTATGAACATTGGGGTACAGATGGCCCTTGTTTTCACTACATCTGTACCTTTGAGGTAAATACCCAGTAGTATAATTGCAGGGTCATAGGGTAGCTCTATTTTTAATTTCTTAAGGAATATCCACTCTGTTTTCCAAAGTGGCTGCCCCAACTTGCATTCCCACCAACAGTGTAAGAGGGTTCCCCTTTCTCCACATCCTCTACAACACTTGTTGTTTATTGTCTTATTAATTTTGGCCATTGTAACAGGTGGAAGGTGGTATCTCAATGTGGTTTTGATTTGAATCTCCCTGGAGGTTAATGATGATGAACACTTTTTTATGTGTCTGTTAGCCATTTCTACACCTTCTTTGGAGAAGTGACTGCTCATGTCTTTTGCCCATTTTTTTTTTTTTTGACGTGATTATCTGTTTTGTTTGTGTTGAGTTTGAAGTGTTCTTTATAGATATTGGATATGAGTCCTCTGTCTGTAGTGTCATTTGCGAATATCTTCTCCCATTCCATGGAGCCTCTTGGTTTTGCTGACTGTTTCCTTTGGTGTGCAGAAGCTTTTGAACTTGATGAAGTCCCAAAAGTTCATTTTCACTTTTGTTTCTTTTGCCTTTGAAGCCATGTCTTAAAAGAAGTTGCTGTGGCCAATGTCAAAGAGGTTACTGCCTATGTTTTCCTCTAGGATTTTGATAGATTCCTCCCTCATATTAAGGTCTTTTCTCCATTTCAAGTTTATCTTTGTGTATGGTGTAAGAGAATGGTCGTTTCATTCTTCCATAGCTGTCCAATTTTCCCAGCACCATTTATTGAAGAGACTGTTTTGATTTTTTTTCCAATGTATATTTTTCCTGCTTTGTGGAAGATTATTTGACCATAGAGTTGAGGGTCCATATCTGGACTCTCTACTCTGTTCCACTGGTCTATATGTCTGTATTTGTGCCTGTACCATGCTGTCTTGGTGATCACAGCTTTGTTGTAAAGCTTAAAATCAGGCAAAGTGATGCCCCCAGTTTTGTTTTTCTTTTTCAGCATTCCCTTAGCAATGCAGGGTCTCTTCTGTGTCCATACAAATTTTAGGAGTGTTTGTTCCAGCTCTTTGAAAAATGCCAGTGGAATTTTTATTGGGATGGCATTGAAATTACAGATTGCTCTAACCAGTATAAACATTTTAACAATGTTTATTCTTCTGATCCATGAGCATGGAAAGCTCTTCCAATTTTTTTTAAATCTTCTTCAGTTTCTTTCATGAGTATTCTGTAGTTCCTCAAGTACAGACCCTTAACTCTTAGGTTCAGTTTATTCCCAGGTATATTATGGTTCTTGGTGCTATAATACGTGGAATCTATTCTCTAATTTCCCTTTCTATATTTTCGCTGTTGGTGAAGAAGAAAGCAACTGATTTCTGCACATTGATTTTGTATCCTGCCATATTACTGAATTGCTGTATGATTTCTAGTAGTTTGGGGGTGGAGTTTTTTGGGTTTTCCATATAAAGTATCGTGTCATCTGCGAAGAGAGAGAGTTTGCCTTCTTCTTTGCCAGTTTTTATTTCATTTTGTTGTCTGATTGCTGTGGCTAGGACTTCTAGTACTATGTTGAACAACAGTGGAGAGAGTGGACATCCTTGTTGTCTTCCTGATCTCAGAGGGAAGGCTGTCAGCTTTTCCCCATGGAGAATGATATTCGCTGTGGGTTTTTCATAGATGGATTTTATGAAGTTGAGGAATGTTCCCTTTATCCCTATACTTTGAATCGTTTTAATCAGGAATGGATGATGTATCTTGTCAAATGCTTTTTCTGCATCAATTGAGAGGACCATGTGGTTGTTCTCTTTTCTCTTATTGCTTTGTTCTATCACATTGATTGATTTGCGAATGTTGAACCACCCTTTTATCTCATGGATAAATCCCATCTGGTCATGGATGTACTGTTGGATCCTATTAGCTAGGATCTTGTTGAGAATCTTGGCATCCATATTCATCAGGGATATTGGTCTGAGATTCTCCTTTTTGGTGGAGTCTTTGCTTGGTTTGGGGATCAGGGTAATATTGCCTTCATAAAAAGAGTCTGGAAGTTTTCCTTCTGTTTCTATTTTTTGAAATAGCTTCAGGAGAATAGGTATTATTTCTTCTTTGTCTGTTTGGTAGAATTCCCCAGGGAATCCGACAGGTCCTGGGCTCTTGTTTTTTGAGGGAGATTACTGATCACTGCTTCAACCTCGTCACTAGATATTGTTCTATTCAAGTTGTCAGTTTCTTCCTGATTCATTTTTGGAAGTTTATAGGTTTCCAGGAATGCATCCATTTCTTCTAGGTTTCTTAACTTAATGGCATAAAACTTTTGATAATAATTTCTGATGATTGTTTCTATTTACCCTGGTCATGATCTCTCACTTTTCAATCATGATTTTATTAATTTGGGTCCTCTCTCTTTTCTTTTGGGTTAGTTTGGCCAGTCAATCTTATTAATTATTTCAAAGAACAAGCTTCTAGTTTCATTGATGTGTTCTACTGTATCTCTAGTTTCTATCTCATTGATCTTGGCTCTAATCTTGATTATTTCCCTTCTTGTGTGTGGGGTTGGCTTAATTTGTTGTTGATTTTCCAGTTCTTTAAGGTGTAAAGAGAGCTGGTGTATTCTGGATTTTTCAGTTTTTTGAGGGAGTATTTTCCCTTTAGGACTTTCTTTGCCATATCCCATAGGTTTTGGACCAATGTGTCTTCATTCTCATTGATTTCTATGAATTGTTTAAGTTCTTCTTTGACTTCCTGGTTGATCCAAACATTCTTAAGCAGAGTGGTCTTTAGCTTCCAAATGTTTGAATTCCTTCCATACTTTTTGTTGGTGTTAAGTTCCAGTTTCAAAGCATTGTGGTCTGAGAATATGCAGGAAATAATCTCAATCTTTTGGTTTGGGTTGAGCCCTGATTTGTGACCCAGTATGTGGTCTATTCTGGAGAAAGTTCCATGTGCACTTGAGAAGAATGTAGATTCGATTTTTTTTTAGGGTGGAATATTCTGTATATATCTATGAGGTCCTTCTGGTCCAATGTGTCATTCAATGCTCTTATTTCTTTATTAATTTTCTGCTTGGATAATCTGTCTACTACAGCGAGTGGCATGTTAAGATCCCCTACTATTCATACCAATATGACTCTTTATCTTGATTAACAGTTGGTTTATGTAGTTGGCTGCTCCCATACTGAGGGCATAAATATTTACAACGGTTAGATCTTCTTGGTGGATAGACACTTTAAGAATGATGTAGTGTCCTTCATTATCTCTGACTATAGTCTTTAGTTTAAAATCTAATGTATCTGATTTGAGAAATGCTACCCCAGCTTTCTATTAAGGCCCATTTGCATGAAAGATGCTTTTCCATCCCTTCATTTTCAGTCTGGATGTATCCTTAGATTCCTAATGGGTCTCTTGTAGACAACATATGGGTGGGTAAAGATGTTTTATCCAATCTGCAACCCTGTGCCATTTTATGTGAACATTTAGGCCATTCACGTTGAGAGTGATTATTGAAAAATACGTTTTTATTAACATCATGTTGCCTGTTAAGTCCTTGTTTCTATAGATTGTCTCTGTAAATGTCTGATCTGTGTCACTCTTGGGTTCTTTCTTCTTTTATAGAACCCCCCCCCCTTAATATTTCTTGTAGTGCCAGCTTGGTGGTCACATACTCTTTTAAACCTTGCCAGTCCTGGAAGCTCTTTATCTCTCCATCCATTTTGAATGTCAGCCTTGCTGAATAGCATATTCTTGGCCTAATGTTCTTCTCATTTAGTTCCTGAATATGCCTTGCCAGCCCTTTTTGCCTCGCCAGATTTCTGTGGACAGTCTGATGTTATTCTGATGGACCTTCCTCTGTATGTAAGGATTCTCTTCCCCCTAGCTGCCCTCAGAAACTCTTGTCTAAAATTTTGATTCATCAGTCTCACAATCAAGTGCCAAGAGGTCTTTCTAGATTTGTTGATATTGGGGAGTGGGGTGTTCTTTCTGCTTCTAGGACATGAACACTGGTTCCATTCCACAGATTGGGAAAATTTTACCCCAGAATTTGTTCAATTATATCTTCTAGTCCTCTTTCTTTCTCCACCCCCTCAGGGATCCCAATAATTCTGATGTTGGAACAGTTCATGGTGTTTCTTATTCCCCTAATTCTGTTTTCATGGCTTCTAAGCTCTTTCTTGCATGCCTCCTCTGATCCTTTTTCTCTATCAGTTTGTCCTCTAGATCATTAATTCTATCTTCTGCCAGTTACCCTAGCTATTAGAGAATTTAGATTAGATTGGATCTCATTGATAGCATATTTAACTCCTTCCCAGGTGGCTTTCACTTCTGCCCTTAGAGATTCTATGTTGTCACTAATAGTTTTCTCTAACCTAGCCGGTGCCTGGGTAATTGTTACCCTGAATTCCCTTTCTGACATACTTTTTATGTCCATATCCAATAGTTCTGATGGAGAGGGCACAGTCTCTGAATTTTTCCTATGTTGTGTGTTCCTCCTCCTCGTCACTTTGGTGAGAGGTAGTTGAGGGGATGTATAGCAGAATATATAAACCACGATCCAGGCAAGGTGGACCCTGGAATGCTTTGGAGCAATCAGAAGTCACCATCAAAAGGAAAAAAGAAAAAGAAAAAGAAGAGAGAGAGAGAGAAAAGAGAAGACCCAGCCAGAATGAGCCCCCAAAATAAAATTTATAAGGTATACAAACAGAAACAGACAAAAGACCAACTAAAGTAAATGACAAGGAAAAAAAAAAGTACCCAGACAAAATGAACCCCAAGGATAAGATTTATATAATACCAGAACAAAAACAAATACACAAACACTGACAGAAGAAAAAGATGGGAGGGTGGATCTAAATCCTTGATGTGGTTGAGGAAGGTTATTTTGATTCCCTCTGGTTATATCTTGATATCTTTGTTAAAGACTCAACTTTCCAGGGACGCCTGGGTGGCTCAGTTGGTTGAGTGGCTGCCTTCGGTTCAGGTCATGATCCCAGCGTCCTGGGATCAAGTCCCACATTGGGCTCCTTGCTCGGCAGGGAGCCTGCTTCTCCCTCTGCCTCTGCCTGCCACTCTGTCTGCCTGTGCTCGCTCGCTCTCTCTCCCTCTCTCTCTGACAAATAAATAAAATTTAAAAAAAAAAAAAAAAAGACAACTTTCCAGAGATAAAGGGAGATTAAAACTGGTTTATATATATGGGTAGTATTGATTAGGGAAAGAGGACTACCTTGAAGCTATATGTATAAGTATATTAAAAAAATAGAAAAGAAAAAGAAAAACACACTTATATGTATGAAAAAAGGGAGTTGGGGGAAATTGGAGGGGGAGATGAACCATGAGAGACTGTGGACTCTGAAAAACAATCTGAGGGTTTTGGAGGGGTGGGGAGTTGGGTGAGCCTGGTGGTAGGTATTATGGAGGTCACGTATTGCATGGAGAACTGGGTGTGGTGCATAGACAATGAATTTTGGAACACTGAAAAGAAATTTAAAAAATAATTAATTTTAAAAAGTTCAATTTAAAAGGTTATTATGTAATATGTTGTATTAAACCTCTAGTTCTGATGGTAAGTATGTTAAAAAATTAAAAAGAACAGAAATAGTGAGAACAAATTAAAAGTGAAAGTTGTATCTATGAAATATACAGGTTTTAGGGCAATACCTGGAGCTTGATATATTGTTTTCCCCTGATTTTGGGGTTTAACGGTTTTATGGGGACCGTGTAGTAGCTATCCTCTCATTTTTTCAGCTGGCTTTCTGGAGGATGGTCCTGTTGCCTTATTTTTCAGTCAGTTTTGCTTGGGTTGAGTCCTTCTGCCCCCTATCAAGGGGCTGGGCTCTATGGAAACTGGTTTTTCAGGCTTTTGTTCTCTGGAGGTTTTTGTTCTTTGGTGGCTTTTTGTGGCTTTTCAGATTTTTAGTGGAAACCAAACTGCACCCAGACCTCTGCCTCAGAGAGAAGTCTCAGTCTGCTCCCCTCTGGATGGTCCAGAAAACACTGACTTCCCCTCTGCAAACTCTACTGAACCATGCAACCTACCACAGACAGTGCATATCCCTAGCCACCGTCTCAGGAGTTGCCCAAATCTCACGATTGTCTCTGCAGCCCCTACTCTCCCACCCATACCACTAAAACTGGGAACAAGACTGCTTCCAGTGGCTGCCTTTGCTGGAACTGTTGTCTGGGGTCCAGATCTTACAGTTGGGAAGGTTACCACAGAGGGATGCTGACCAAAGATCATGCTGAGTTCCTTCAGGCCCTAGCTGGGGGTGTCCACACCCTTGGCCATTCCTAGAGACCAGTGGCTAGCACCCATATGGAGCTTTCTCAGGTGCGGGTGGGGAGTGGGTCAGATCCAGGTCACACAGTGCTCCCAGAGTACAAAAGGCTGTAGCTCTGGAGAGAGCCCGCTGGTGCCCACATCAGACTCCTTCATGTGAGAGCAGGAGCATGCACAGCCAGGCAGTGGTGCAAGCCTCGCAACCCCAGGGCCTCAGAGACCAAGAACTGGAGGCTCTGCTGCACTCTCTATGGCATGGGTGGTTGCCAGTGGTGGCCATCCTGGGTCTCTGGGCTTAGGCCCATACCTATGACCACCTCATTCCACTGGTTGCCCCTTAAGATCTTTTGATCTTTTTGAGTGCTTTTAACCAGACTCCAAATCAATGCTGGTCCTCAATCATAGGGCACTTTAGTATTGGGGTATTACTTTCCAATGGATCACTTCTGGTGGCTCCCTCCCCCTTCTGTTTATCCTCTGATATCAGTCCAATTGTTCCCACTCTGCTTTACCTCTCCACTGGTGTCTTCTGCCCCTGTAGACATCAGGAAGTGTACAATCCTACATCTCAGGCTGAGTTCATGGGTGTTCAGAGTGTTCTGGTTGATAATTAGGTCACTTTAGGGCACTGGTTGAAACAGGGTCCCCTACTTCATTGCCATCTTACCCCTACTATTATTAGTATATTTTTTAATTTTTAATTTTTTTTAAAGATTTTTATTTATTTATTTGAGAGAGAGGCAGTGAGAGAGCATGAGCGAGGAGAAGGTCAGAGGGAGAAGCAGACTCCCCATGGAGCTGGGAGCCTGATGCGAGACTCGATCCCCGGTCTCTGGGATCATGACCTGAGCCGAAGGCAGTCATCCAACCAACTGAGCCACCCAGGCGTCCCTAATTTTTAATTTTTTAACCTTTTTTTTTCCCCCCCCTGTCAAGCTTCTTGTAACAAGCAGACCAAAATGCACCTAGGAACTAGCTTCCTTTACTTACTTTTCTTAACTTTTAAATTTTTATTTTAACTTTTTTTCCTTCTCTTTTTTTTTCTTTTTTCCTCCAAAATGATAAGGTGGAAGAATTCACCCCAAAAGTAAAAACAGCAAGAAATTACAGCCAGGGATTTAATCAATACAAATATAAGATGACTGAATTAGAATTTGAAACAATTATAAGGATACTAGCTGGGCTTGTTAAAAAAAAAAAAATAGAAGACTCCCTTACTGTAGAGATAAAAGAGCTAAAATCTAGTCAGGCCAAAATTTAAAATGTTATCATGCAATCCTGAATGGATGCCATAACAACAAGGACAAACAAAGTAGAAAAATGAATCAGTGATATAAAAGATAAAATAATGGAAAATAATGAAGCTGAAAAGAAGAGAGGATCAAAGATAATGGATCAAAAAGGTAGACATAGGGAACTCAGAGACTTATTAAAATGGAATAACATTCAAATAATAGGAGTCCCAGAAGATGGAGAGACAAAAAGAGGGCCAGAAGGCTTATTAGAGTAAATTATAGCTGAACACGTCCATAATTTGTGGAATGACATTGACATCAAGATCCAAGATGCACAGAGACCTTCCATTAAATTCAACAGAAACTAGCCATCACCAAAGCATATTATAGTTAAATTCACAAAATACACAGACAAGGAAATATTCCTAAAAACAGGAAGGGAAAAAAGTCCTTAACATATGTAGAGGAAGACAGATCAGATTCACAGCAGGTCTGTCCACTGAAAGTTGGCAGGCCAGAAGAAAATAGCAGGATATATTCAAGGTACTGAATGGGAAAAATATGCAGTCATAAGTACTTTATCCAGCAAGGCTCTCATTTCGATAGAAAGAAGGAGAAAGATTTTCCCATACAAACAAAAACTAAAGGAGTTTGTGAACACTAAACCAGCACTACAAGAAATATTAAGGGGACTCTGAGGTTGGGTGGGGAAGGGAAGACCAAAAGCCACAAAGACCAGAAAGGAACACAGAACATCAGCAGAAACACCAACTCTACAGGTAACACAATGGCAGTAAATTCATATCTTTCAATAATCACTCTGAATGTGAATGGACTAAATGCTACAGTCAGAAAACATAGAGTATCATATTGAATTAAAAAAATAAACAAACAAATAAGATCCATCTATATACTGCCTAGAAGAAACTAATTTAAGACCTAAAGACACCTGCAGATTGAAAGTGAGGGAATGTGGGGAGGAGTCAAGATGGCAGAGGAGTAGCAGGCTGAGATGATATCAAGTACCAGGAGATCAGTTAGATAATTTATCAAACCATTCCGAACACCTACAAATCCAACAGGAGATCAAAGAGAAGAAGAGCAGCAATTCTAGAAACAGAAAATTGACCACTTTCTGAAAGGTAGGACCTGCAGAGAAATGAATCCAAAGTGAGGGGAAGATAGACTGTGGGGGGAGGGGCCGGCTCCTCTCAAGTGGCGGAGCAATGGAGCACAAAATCTGAACTTTTAAAAGTCTGCTCCACTGAGGGTCATCACTCCAGAGGTTAAGTGGGAGTGGAGCCTTCCGGTGACAGCTTGGTCTCAGGTCCCACGGGGTCACCAAAGGATCAAGGGTGTCTGAGTGTTGCAGAGCTCACTGTTATTAGAGCAGGGAAGCTGGCTACAAAAATGGAGCTGAGGAAAGAGCTCTCAGCTAAGGGTTACTTTAAACTGTGATCTGTGGCAAAGTCAGGACACTACTCTTTGAGCAGGGACCACACAAGTGGCAGATCTGGGGAGACCTCCCTGGAAGAGCGGCAGTGATCTGCTGGGTTTGGAGACCCCAGGCGGGGCTGTGTGCCAGAGACAGAGACACACGGTTATAGGCTGGGTGAGCTTGGCACACAGCCAGAGGCCATGGAGACAGGAGTGATTGAGAGCTTTCTCCAAAAGCACACTGAAGAGTGGGGCCCCAAGCTCTCTGCTCCTCCAGGCCAGAGATTGGGAGCCTGCCATTTTCATTCCCATCCTCCAGAACTCTACAAAAAGCGTAAAGCATCCAGGGAACAAAAGCTTCCAAGAGCAAACTGGAGCAGATTACTTAGCCCAGCCCCTGGCAAGGAAAGTGCAATTCTACCTCGGTCAAAGATACTTGAGAATCACTACAACAGGCTCCTCCCCCAGGAGATCAGCAAGAAATCCAGCCAAGACCAAGCTCACTTACCAAGAACAGCAGAATTCCAGAGGAGGAGAAAGCAAAGCATGGAATTCATGGCTTTCTCCCCATGATCCTTTAGTCTTGCAAAGTTAATTTTTTTAAATTTTTTTCTTATTCTATTTTTTTAACTTTTACCCTTTCCTCTTTTAACATTTTATAACTAGTTTATCTTAACAATACCTATCATAAAAAATAAAAACAAAAACAAAAACAAAATAAAAACTTTTCGAACTTACAGGTCTTAGTGATAAAGAGAAAATCCTGAAAGCAGTCCAGGACAAGAAGTCTGTAACATACAATGATAAAAATGTTAGATTGGCAGCAGACTTATCCACAGAGACCTGGCAGGCCAGAAAGAATGGGCATGATATATTCAGATAACTAAATGAGAAAAACATGCAGCCAAGAAAACTATATCCAGCTAGGCTATCAATGAAAATATAAGGAGAGATAAAAAGCTTCCAGGACAAACAAAAACAAAAATAATATGCAAATACCAAACCAGCTCTACAGTAAATATTACCTTGATCCCAAAATCAGACAAAGATCCCATCAAAAAAGAGAATTACTGACCAATATCCTTGATGAACACAGATGCGAAAATTCTCACCAAAATACTAGCCAATAGGATCCAACAGTACATTAAAAGGATTATTCACCACAACCAAGTGGGATTTATTCCAGGGCTGCAAGGTTGGTTCAACATCTGCAAATCAATCATTGTGATACAATTCATTAATAAAAGAAAGAAAAAGAACTACATGATACTCTCAATAGATGCTGAAAAAGCATTTGACAAAGTATAGCATCCTTTCTTGATCAAAACTCTTCAAAGTGTAGGGATAGAGGTACATACCTCAATATCATCAAAGCCATCATGAAAAACCCACCACGAATATCATTCTCAATGGAGAAAAACGGAGAGCTTTTCCACTAAGGTCAGGAACATGGCAGGGATGTCCATTATCCCCACTGCTATTCAACATAGTACTAGAAGTCCTACCCTCAGCAATCAGACAACAAAAAGAAATTAAAGGCATCCAAATTGGCAAAGAAGTCAAACTATTACTCTTTGCAGATGATATGATACTTTATGTGGAAAACCCAAAAGACTCCACTCCAAATCTCCTATAACTTATACAGGAACTCAATAAAGTCTCAGGATATAAAATCAGTGTACAGAAGTCGGTTGCATTTCTTTACACCAACAGCAAGACAGAAGAAAGAGAAATTAAGGATTCAATCCCATTTACAATAGCACCCCAAACCATAAGATACCTAGGAATAAACCTAACCAAAGAGGCAAAGAGTCTGTACTCAGAAAACTATAAAGTACTCATGAAATAAATTGAGAAATGGAAAAATGTTCCATGCCCATAGACTGGAAGAACAAATATTGTGAAAATGTCTATGCTACCTAAAGCAAGCTACACATTTAATGCAATGCCTACCAAAATCCAATAAAATCTTTTCAAAGAAATGGAACAAGAAATTCTAAAATTTATATGGAACCAGAAAAGACCCTGAAAAGACAGATGAATGTTAAAAAAGAAAGCCAAAGTTGGTGGTATCACAATTCCAGACTTCAATCTCTATTACAAAGCTGTCATCAACAATACAGTATGGTACTGGCACAAAAAAAGACACATATATCAATGGAACAAAATAGAAAGCCCAGAAATAGACCTTCAACTGTATGACCAATTAATCTTCGACAAAGCAGGAACGAATGTCCAATGGAAAAAAGACAGCCTCTTCAACAAATGGTGTTGGGAAAATTGGATGGCCACATGCAGAAAAATGAAACTGGATCATTTCCTTATACCACACACGAAAAAAGACTCAAAAATGGATGAAGGACCTCAATGTGAGAAAAGAATCCATTGAAATCTTTAAGAAGAACACGGGCAGCAACCTCTTCAACCTCAGCCGCAGCAACGTCTTCCTAGGAACATCTCCAAAGGGAAAGGAAGCAAGGGCAAAAATGAACTATTGGGACTACATCAAGATCAAAAGGTTTTGCACAGAAAGGAAACAGTTAACAAAACCAAAAGACAACTGACAGAATGGGAGAAGATATTTGAAAACAACATGTCAGATAAAGGGCTAGTATCCAAAATCTATAAAGAACTTATCAAACTCAACACCGAAAGAACAAATAGTCCAATTAAGAAATGGACAGAGAACATGAACAGACATTTATGCAAAGAAGACATCCAGATGGCCAACAGACACATGAAAATTGCTCCACATCACTTGGCATCAGGGAAATACAAATCAAAACCATAATGAAATACCACCTCACATCAGTCAGAATGGCTAAAATTATCAAGTTAGGGAATGACAGATGCTGGTGAGGATACAGAGAAAGGGGAACCTTCCTACACTTTTGGTGAGAATGCAAGCTGGTGCAACAACTCTGGAAAACAACATAGAGTTTCCTCAAAAAGTTGAAAATAGAGCCACCCTACGACCCCGTAATCACACTACTAGGTATTTACTCTAAAGATACAAAAGTAGTGGTCCAAGGGGAATGTGCACCCAAATGTTTATAGCAGCAATGTCCATAATAGCCAAACTATGGAAAGAACCTAGATGTCCATCAACAGATGAATGGATAAAGAAGGTGTGGTATATATATATATATATATATATATATATATATAATGGAATACTATGCAGCCATCAAAAGAAATGAAATCTTGCCATTTGCGATGACGTGGATGGTAAGAGGGTATTATGCTTAGCAAAATAAGTCAATCAGAGAAAGGAAATTATGTTATGATTTCTCTGATATGAGGAAGTTGAGAGGCAATGTGGGGGGTTTGAGGGATAGGAAAGGAACAAATGAAACAAGATGGATCGGGAGGGAGACAAACCATAAGAGACTCTTAGTTTCACAAAAGAAACTGAAGATTGCTGGGGGGAGGGAAAAGATAGTGTGGTTATGGACAATGGCGAAGGTATGTGCTATTGTGAGTACTGTGAAGTGTAAACCTGGCAATTCATAGACCTTTACCCCTTGGGCTAATGATACATTATATGTTAATTAAAAAAAAATTTTTTTTTTAAAAAGAATGTGAGGGAATGGAGAACCATTTATAATGCAAATGGACATCAAAAGAAAGCTGGAGTAGTCAGACATATCAGAAAAATGAGATTTTAAAACAAAGTCTGTAAGAAGAGCTAAAGATTGGCATTACATCATAATTAAGGGGTATGTCCATCCAGAAGATCGAGCAGATGTAAATATTTATGCCCCCAACTTGGGAGCACCAAAATATATAAGTCAGTTAATAATGAACATAAAGAAATTGATTGATAATAATAAAATAATATTAGGGGACTTTAACACCCCACTTACACCAACAGATTAAGCAGAAAATCATCAAGGAAACAATGGCTTTGAATGACACACTGGACCAGATGGACTTAACAGATACATTCAGAACATTTCATCCTAAAGCAGCAGACTATTCAGTCTTTTCCAGTATACATGGAACATTATCCAGGATAGATCACATACTGGGTCACAAATCAGCCATCAAGAAGTACAAAAAACTGAGAGCATACCATGTGTAGTTTCCATATTTTCAGCCCACAATGTTATGAAAGTTAGGTCAACCACAAGAACAAATTTAAAAGACCACAAATACACGGAGCCTAAAGACCCTCCTACCAAAGAATGAATGGGTTAACCAGGAAATTAAAGACAAAATAAAAAAGTACATGGAAGCAAATGAAAATGAAAATAGAACAGTCCGAAACCTTTGGGATACCACAAAGGTGGTCCTAAGAATTTATTGTAATACAGGCCTACCTCAGAGAACAAGAAAATCTCAACAATACAACATGAGCTTACACCTAAAGGACCTAGAAAAGGAACAGCAAATATAGCTTAAAGGCAACAGAAAAAGGGAAATATTAAATATTAGAACAGGAATAAATAGAACAAACAAAGAAAAGCCAGTAGAAAAGATCAATGAAACTAAGAGCTTGTTCTTTGAAAGAATGAAAAATTTGATAAATGCCTAGCCAGACATCAAAAATAAAAGAGAAAATATAAAGAAATAAAATGTATGAAAGGGGAGAGATGACAACCAACACAACAGAAATACAATTATAATAGAATATTATAAAAATTATATGCCAACAAAGTGGGCAATCTGGAAGAAATGGATAAAATCCTAGAAACATATAAACTAAAACAGGAAGAAAATTTTGAACAGACCCATAACCAGCAAAGAAACTGAAACAGGAATCAAAAATCTCTCAACAAACAAAAGTCCTGGCCAGATGACATAGGGGAATTATAAAACACATTTAAAGAAGAATTAATACCTATTTTTCTCAAACTGTTCCAAAGAACTGAAATGGAAGGAAAACTTCCAAACTTACTCTATGATGTCAACATTATCTTGATTCCCAAAACAAAGACCCCAATAAAAAGGAGAATTACAAGCCAATATCCCTTATGACCATGGATGAAAAAATTAAAATTCACAATGACGTAAGAAAGAATGCCATTAAACCGAAAACATATGTCTGTTTTAGTGTGTGTGGGTGGCAGTGTTTTCTCAGATGTATGTTTGTGCTTGGGGACAGAAAGGGGGAAATATATTATTTTAGCATTCCATTTTATTAATATCTGTGAATGTGTAGTCTAAAAGAATCAAATATTCCTAAACACTAACATGTGGATGCTTTCTTTCCTAGCAATATTAAAACATATGGAAGCCTTGTATATGAAAGGTGAATCAGAATGAAAAAATTGTTTGGGAACTTGAAATATTACCTTTAAATCCTCAACCTTCAAAAATGTTTCTTCAAACATTCTTCAAACATTCTTCAAACCATTCCAAGGAAGAAGATTGTTATTGTGTTTATAATAACTCAGATTTAGTTATATTTCAAACTAAATCCAAAATGTTTACTTTTAGTTCCTTTATATATCAATAAAGTCTATAGTTTTTATCATGGGTTTTTAATGTTGTTAATAAAAGTTTGACACATTTCTGTTTGCATTTGGATTTTGGGTAGTATACAGAGCAATCAAACATTGCGAAGTTGAAAATGATGAACCTCCTTCCTATAGTTCAGGTTTGCCAACATAAAACTCGATATTCTTGGGAATGATATAGCTGTTAGAAATTATGAAACAAACCATAGGAGACTCTTAACTATAGGAAACAAACTGTGGGTTGCTGGAGGGGAAGTGGTTGGGGGTTGAGATGACTGGGTGATGGGCATTAAGGAGTGCACGTGATGTAATATGCAACTGATGAATCCTTGAACTCTGCCTCTGAAACTACTGATACACCATAATTTAATTAATTTAATTTAAATAAAATACAATTTAAAAAAGAAATTATTGAAAAACGAAGAAGAAATACTTGAGCTGTATTGTATTTCAATATAAAAAAATTAAGTAACAGACTCTAAGAAACTTCTTCATTCAATAACATATATTCATGTATTTGTAATTTGTATTTTTAGAAAAGTTCTTTGTTTTCAATTTAACTAATATCTAAAACTAAATTTATTAAAAAAAACAAATATTTCGATACCTTATATAATTCAGATCTCCAACAATATCAAATCTTCACATTTATTCATTTTGTGTTAAATAATTAGAGTGTGTGTGCATCTATAGGTCTATATGATTGCTTTAGACAGGCAACTGACACACCTAAATGAGCCTTATTAATGTTAAATGTAGATGGACATTTGAGTGGGGGTAATTTGAGCTAAATACAATTAATAATAGATTTGAGAAAATTGTGCTCTTCATCCATTCAATCAATCAGGAAATATGCATGGAGTACCTGGAGAATACCAGGTCCAGTGATGGGTACCAGGGTTATTAAAAGGAATAACCACAATTAGTCTCCAACTTCAAATAAAGTGCATTCTACAAGGCAGTATATGTATATCAGTAGTCCTAGATTAAACCAATTTCCAAGCATTTTCTTGCCTGAAAGGGTGTCAAAATTAGTGAATGTGAATGTTCTGTGCAGGTCATGCACTCACCAATATTTTATTGGCACCACAACTCTACGTTTTTATACTTAATTAGCCTGACCTAGACATTTATGCACCCTGCCTAACCCTTGTGCATACAATTATACCCTTGTACCTTGCAAACAATGATATTATACATGAATACAGGATTGTGTTCATAAATTGCATTTGAGTGTCATGTTATAGTTCGCAGGTCCTATTTGTATCTAAGTATTAGGGTTTCTGCACACACCAAATAACAGTATTTACTCTCTAAACTCTAAGCCAATTGAAAAACAGATATGAGCATACAAGAGTAAGACATTAAAGTAAAACTAGATCAGAAAAAAAATGGCTTTATGTTCAAAGAACACAGTTTTCTTTTCCTGAATTAAAATAACCTCCTAAGTCAAATGAAACACATAGAGGCACCTCTGAACCTCTCCCAAACGTCTCCTTGTTAGCTCCTGCAACAGAGCTATAGGGTTAATTGTCCTCTTTAAACTCCTCATTGAACAAATCACTTCAAATCCTTTGGCCATGAAGGGAAATAAAATGTAGGAGTTCTCCCCAGCACTGGGTATAGAACTTCCTTGGTTCTGGGCAACTGCAGTCCTGGCTCAGGAAATGTCTATATCCTGGCCTTTCTGGAAATGTCTACATCCCTTCGGGTTAATAGGACCAACCAGACCACAGTGGCTATGGCCCGGAAAACCACAGGAAAGCTCTACTGCAGGAAGAGTCCGTGTCTCCCTACTCTGGACCAAAGAAGGAATATAAGGAGAGTAGCTTGTAGACAACTGTGTTTTTCTTATGTAATTCTCACAGAAATCTGATGAGGTAGCTAATTTTAACATGATATTACAAATGGATAAACAGAAATTCAGCATTTGGATTTAACATGTAAGTGCTGTGCAAAGCCACATATCCTTTGCATGCAATGTTTTGACATCATCTTTCTATAATAACTCAGTTTTACAAAATATAAACTATATGTCTAGTTTTTTAAGCAAAACAGAGACCATATCTTTAATGAAAAAGTATTTGTGGTATATAGACATTCTGATACTGCATGTAGTTAGTTGCAGGAGAGATTTTTGTTGTTGCCTTGGTCCATAGAGCTGCAAATGAATTGCTGTAATGCTAGTTACTCCATATAGTTAAGGGAAGTTAAATAACAGTTTGGAAACCTTACTGACTATTAAAATACTTAAATATATTTAGTTTAGTTAATACTGTTTAGTTTTAGTTTAAATAAAATTGAAAATAAGGAGTTGCTTAATATTTGGTTAACAGATTGATAAATTTGTGCCACATTCTCTTTGTCCTTTTGTTACTTTTTAAATTCTGTCTCCTAAGCACCAGCAGCTAAACCTCTAAGGTGGACTAAATGCTTTGATTTCCCCAGATGCATCCAGAGAACTTTGTAACAATGTTTAACATTGATTTTTTCCCCAAACCACATCAAGAGACCTTTCTCTCCCTTTTTCTCTGTCTCTATATATCTCTGCACTGTTGCACATGGAACACAGGTCAGCTCCGCTAATATCACTAACAGCGAACAAACTGAGGTATTTTTATAAAAGCGGTGTATTTTCTATGGTGTCTAATAGACTATGATGTGGTGTCTCACCTTTTTTAAACCTATGTGTCTTTTGATAAGCCTTGAAATTGTGTACGGTGCATGAATACTGTGGTATTTCACAACACATTATGCATTGTGACTAAAGCCAACCAAAACAGTTTAGGTAGTAAAAACGCCTTTTATGACCACACAACACTGCAAAATGTTTTGTTTTTGTTTTTAATGTTCTTGGTGCAGAGGAATCCCCCACATGTCATTCCACACCAAAACTGATTATCTCAATAGGTACAAACTTTCAACCTCTACAGTTGAGAATAATTAGTATATAAACACAAGAAGCTTAAATCAAACAAAACAAGACCACTATACCAGTCATAATCAAGTTGCATTCCATATCCTGACCTCCTTTACTGACAGTGGTCTGTGCCCATCTCCTCTTCACTCACTATACTACCTCTAATAGTGTATTTTCAGTTGTGCTAATGGACCAGGCTGATCCCTGCCTTGATCTTAGTGCTATTTCTTCTACCTAGAAATATTATGTTTCCATTTTTTGCAGAATAGAGTCCTTTCTATATCTCATCTAGATTATATATAAACTCTTTGGAAAGGACTTCTCCGATCATGTGATGTTTTCCCTACTATTTTATTTTCTTCTTAGCACTATCACTACCTTGAATTTTTCTATTTGTTTGTTTATTGTGTCTCTCAAGCCTCATCCCACTTTAGGGTATAAATGCTTTGAAAATACAGGTCTCAACAGTGTTATTTAATGTTGCAAACCTTCTCTTTAGAACAGTCTGCCACTCAACAGTTGCTCCAGCCATATCTGGTGAGTAAATAAATGTTGAGGGAGTGAATAAAGAAAAATGATACAATACAACCTGTTATCATAAAATATTGGTTTCTCGATAAATAAATCCATGTGAATGTGATAATGTCCACTATTTTCTTAATGTTTTCCATTTTATCACATTTTGTTTTCAACAAATCTTATGCAATTAAGAGCTTTTATTCCAAATGTATAACCAACAGTGAATAATTTGAAAAACAGAAATGTTTAAGGAATTGCTGTTAAAAATAAACCTTCCATTGCTCCTCTATACTTCGCCAATCTGCAGTGTACCTTCAATTTTCTTTTTGGATGTGTTAGCATTTTTGGATTGCTATCTTCGCCCAATTACTGGTGCTAAAGTATTTTTGAAAGAAAAATATTCTAGAATACTTTCTATTGGCAAGTTTTTGTTTCTATCTTAAAAAAACTCACTTTATAGGTATCTTCTGTATTCTATTTTATAGTTGTATATTACTATATTGTGTTGAAGTACCCTATCTTATTTGACTAATCTCCTAAGGATGAATTTTTTAAAAATTTTATTAACATATAATTTATTATTTGTTTCAGGAGTACAGGTATGTGATTCATCAGTCTTACACAATTCACAGCTCTCACCATAGCACATGCCCTCCCCAATGTCCATCAACCAGCCACCCCATCCTTCCCACCCCCACCAAGGATGAATATTTAAATTTTGTCCATTTTTTTTTACAATGAATAGCTTATTTTACAATAGTAGATCTAGATTTACAAAAAGATTTCTAAGATAGTATAGGGAGTTCCTATATACTAAACATCCAAGTTTTGCTTCTTATTAACATCTTATATTAGTATGGTACATTCATTACAACCAATACTGATAGATTTTTATTAACTATTTTTTTTTCTGTTCCAGGATACCATATGACATTGAATACTCATGCATCTTTTGGCCTTTATCAGCTGTAATAGTTTCTCAAATCTTCCTTATTTTTGATCCTGAACAATTTTAAGAAACTGGCCAAGTATTTTGTAGACTCTCCCTCAACTGGCATTTGTCTGTTGTTCTTGTGATTAGATTGGTGTTATATGTTTTGGGAGGAAGACCACAGAGATCAAGTGTAATTTTCATTATATCATATCAAGGGGACATATTATTAACATAATTTATCACTGTTGCTGATAATCTTGATCACTTGACTGAGGTAGTACTTGTCCAGTTTCTCCACTGTAAAGTTACTCATTATTTCCTCCCTTTGCACACTGTATTCTTGGGAAGCCAGTTGTTATGAATACCCACACTTGAGTGGGAATTATGTTCCATCTCCTTGAGAGTGGAGTGTTAATGTAAGTTATTTGAAATTCTATCTCAGAGATTGGTCTATTCTTCCTTATTTATTAAATTATTAGATCATTTATTTTACCCTTTGATTTGCAATACAATACTACTTTATTTCTTAAATTGTCTCAGTTTTGGCCACTGTGAATTCTCTTACTTGGCTCCTGTGTTCCATTGACATATACCAGGGATCATGAATATGATTTTTTTTTCTTAGCATTTCCTAACTCTCTGGCATTATAAAATGTTCCACGCTCATCTTGTGTATTTCCTGCCCACATCCCACAATTAGATATTTTCTCAAACAGTGAGGATCCTTTTATTGACATACAATATTAGAAACCAATATCTGAAAAAAAAAACAAAAAGAAACCAATATCTGAGCTAGGTGTGTTCACACTACTGAGGTATGATTTATCTAAGACTGATCAGCTGATAGATCAAAGAAATATATATGTGTGTACTACATATATATGTACACATATCTATAAAATTTTATATGTGTAAATATCTATAATTATATTAAGCTAAACATGACTTCATACCAAAGTTTCCAACTCTAATCCATTACTACATGGATCAGTGTAACCTATTCCCAATGCCTATATGTATCCTCCCACTCTAGTAGTAAGAAACCTGACTCCTACCATGGGCCACCCACATACTTTATTGTTCAGTTCCATTATACAGCTGTAGTATTATCAGATTCCAAACCCATGCTCCTTTAGAAAGCAATTTCATCAAGTATAGTACTTTTGTACAATATTGATGTACAGAGTCTTTTCCCTTTTGACTACAGACTCCACTATTTACAAAAACTTAAGTCAGCATAGCCTTCCCCCATCAGTTCCAGTGTTATTGTTTTATAATAGAGTTAGATTATTTTGTCATATTCTCCATTCTGTCATGGGATTCTCTGAGATCCTAAAAGATATTTTAAAAATTGCATTATTTTAGTATAGTTGACATACATGTTTAATTAGTTTCAGGTGTACAAGTGATTTGACAAATGATTTGACAAATTTATACATTATGCTGTACTCAACAAACATTTCCGGACATTTCAGTTAGGATCTATTTTGGCCCAACCCCTATAGAGGTCAATTTAACAATATTTAATACATATCTTAGGCTTAAATCCTCTCAATTTTCTTCTTTTTCATTCCAGAATAATCTTCTTAAGCTTATCTCTGGTTATTTTGTATCTGGTTATTTTAGTTTCTGTTAAACCACTAAAAGTAAAATAGCATGGGATAAAAACAATATTCATAACATAAGCAATGTGAACTTTCTCTGGAAATTTATTTTAATATATTGATAACTTTTCAATTTATAGGACATCCCTGACCTAATCTATAAGGTCACTTAGATTTTAGTCCATTGTAATGAAAATGTTACTGTTTGTAAATTATCTCTTTAACTATCCTGAAACAGACAAAAATTTGGTGGAGATGTAGTGGAAATTTCTGTGTAAATACTGATATCTCTGGGACGCCTGGGTGGCTCAGTTGGTTAAGCCGCTGCCTTTGCCTCAGGTCATGATCCCAGAGTCCTGGGATCGAATCCCGCATCAGGCTCCTTGCTCGGCAGGGAGCCTGCTTCTCTCGGTGCCTCTGCTTGCCTCTCTGCCTGCTTGTGTGTACTCTCTCTCTCTGGCAAATAAATTAAAAAAAAAATCTTTAAAAAATAAAAAAATAAAATAAAATAAATTACTTAAAAAAAAATACTGATATCTCAGAATGCCCAGTGGTAAATGAACTGACTCTGGGCAGTTTCAATTTTTTTGTTGGTGGATATAATTAGTAATGACCTCTGAAACTTAGGAAAGTTTGAGGAAATCAGTACTTACAGTACTGTACTGTATTTGTACTTACAGTAAAAATTGACAAAACCACCTTGTAGTTTAATCATGTGTGTGTCCAAGTCCTAAAAGACTTAGGGAAATAAATCACAGAGACACAGTGGACCAGTGGGCTAACATTATACAGGCAAGTCAGTTGATTCATGCCTATTTGTGCTTGACTAGAGAGCTATTTACTCCCCCTTGGGAGTTTGTATCTGATGCTTACTTTGGTTACTAAGTTATTAGGCCAGTTGGGGCTTCTCTGGCTTTCTCATGGGTCATATCTCTGTCATTATCAGAGATCTCTTTCCAAATTAATAAATACAATGTTAAAGATTTCTTTCAATTCAGGGATAATTTGACTTCTATCATACTAAAATTTGGCATGATTTGATGGCAAAAATATGTTTCCTCATTATGATTGAACATTTCTTGTCACTTTCTAGCTGCACAATCTTATAATTATGTTAATCATTCTGAATTTCAGTTTCTTCACTGTAAAAGAGAAAATAGCAATTCATTCCTTTAACTCATTGAACAGTTGTTCATTTATTGATTAAATTAGGATAAATTCTTACAAAGATATTTTGGAAAATTAAATGATGTGAAAACACATAACACATTTTCTGGAATACAGTAGGCACTCAATAAATGTTTATGTCTTTTTCCTTTTTTTTTTTTAAGTTTTAAGTTTTTTACTTAAATTCCAGTTAGTTCACATACAGTGTAATATTAGTATCAGGTTTACAGTATTGATTCAACACTTTCATATACCCAATGTTCATCCCAATAAGTGAACTCTTTCATCCTCATCACCAATTTCACCCATCGCCCCACCCACC
The DNA here is from genome assembly GCA_004024625.1 of Mellivora capensis. Lineage (NCBI taxonomy): Eukaryota > Metazoa > Chordata > Mammalia > Carnivora > Mustelidae > Mellivora > Mellivora capensis. The sequence goes on along the minus strand of PISX010013772.1, from coordinate 9,802 downwards.
TCCCCTCTGGCAACCATCAGTTTGTTCTTTATACTTAATAGTATATTTCTTGGTTTGACTCCCTCTCCTTCCTCTCTCTCTTTTTTTTTTTTTTTGTCCCTTTCCTCATTTGCTTTGTGTCTTAAATTCCACATATGAGTAAATCATATGGTGTTTGTCTTTCTCTGACTGACTTTTTTCACATAGCATAATACTGTCTAGTTCCATCCATGTCATTGCAAAAGACAAGATTTCATTCTTTTTATGGCTAATAGTCCATATCTGTATATCTGTATCTGTATATCACTTCTTATTTATCCATTCATCAGTTAATGGACACTTGGATTATTTCCATAATTTACTATATACCTCATTTAAAATTGATTCAGCTCATTTACCTTTGCTTCCCTGTCTCCTCATGGTTTTAATAATATTTTTGCATAAAACTGTGACGTATCAAAGTTATATGGCTTCTGATAATTCTAACATATTGGTAATAGTATATTTGAGAGTTACATATTAAATAAAATGATATATCTATGCATATTCAGACTCATTATCCTTTAGTATGGATGTTTCAAGGGAAGCACATACTGCATTTCAAATTTCAATTTTCTAACTATTTAAATGAGAATTTTTCCAGTCCATTTTTTTTATTTTTACACTGAATATAGAGCAACTTCTAATTTCAATTTTATGATTTTTACAGTAACGGTGATTGTGTTATATATTTATCATGCAAATAAGGCCAAAAGAAATGGCTTTTTTTAAATAAAATGGGTTAGTAAAAAAGACATAACGATATATAGAAAGACATATTTAAGTGTATGCAACGAATTACTCTTTGTACCATTTAATTATCTTAGAGCTTTATAAATACTAAAATTGCAACTGCATTCATATGAATGTATTAACCTTCAGGAATATATACAGGTGTTTAATTTGTACTTGGCAAGATATAAATATCAAATTAGGTGTCGATTAATTGATTAAAATATCTTATTTTTTGAGTAGCTATTTTAAACCTGACATTCAATAAACACCTATCAGAAGCAGATGAAGTTTTGATCTGCATTTATCCACCTTGATTTTCAGTCTTAAATTTTATTTACCATTTATTACACTCCTAATACGTGTCAGGTGCCATGTATTGCTCTGCTTCTTCCCTAAGAAACATTTCTCTAATTTTAACTCCTACCAATTATGATCAATTCTGCTGCTACATGTTTATTTCTTCCTTAAACTAGCTTGAATGAGCTAGTCTCAGGAATGTTTCATGTAAATAAAGTTGACAATTTTTTCTAATACCTTTGACCTTTAATTCCTAGATTCTAATTTGTGTCTACTTGATTCTGATTTACCTTACTCTATTTCATCATCTATAATTCAATGTTAAATTAAGTCATCCCATTGAGATATCATTTATGATTATGTAGGTCTTAATCATTAATAATTAATCACTCATAAACTTTTTTTAATGGAAATGATTTGTCAGTGATCCATTCTTTCTTCCTTTAATGACAATTTATCCACTAATATTCTATGGTTAGACATATAAAGATCAAGAAGCTCTTCAACTTGATCCAATATTTATTATTCTTTCCCCAATGAATTTTATGCATTTTAAATAAGACTTACTGGTTAAATTAAAACTATTATCACTCTAAGTTAAATAAAGTGTTAACATTTACCAAGTGTTTTGGATCTCAAAATGAGATTAAGCAAACATTATTGCTCGGATTATTGTAAAATGATTTGGATTAGTTATTTAAACAACAAAACAGTTTTATTATATGAATGGAAATAGAATGGGAATAAGTCATGACTTAACATTTCTCTTCCCTGGAATCCCACATTCTTGTGTAGTATACACTATCTTAATTGCTTATGTATCCATATTCTTGCTCATTTTCAAAAATGCAATCCATAAGAGGCAACAGTTAAGCTGTATAAAGCGATTTCAGTTTAAGTTGGATACCATGAAAATATCTCATAGATTATTCAAGAAAATCCATTTCATTGGTGCGTGGGTGGCTCAGTAAGTTACTGTCTGCCTTGGGTTCAGTTCATGATCCCAGTGTCCTGGGATGGAGCTCTCGCTTGGGCTCCATGCTCAGTGGGGTGTCTCCTTCCTCTCCCTCCACCCCTCCCCCTGCTTACACATGCTTTCTCTCTCTCTCTCTCAAATAAATAAATAAAATCCTTTTAAAAAAGAAAATCCATTTCAGTGGTGTATTCTTATATTTTGATCATTTTGATGTACATATTTGAATAAAACATACAGGAGGCACCCATTTAAAACTCTGGTCTATCCTATGGTCATACCTAACATAGCATTGTATCAATTAAACTTTCAACGGCCAAAATTCCCAACTGCAAATACACAATCACAACAATTCACCTTTACAACATAATTCTATTCTTCCACAAACACAGCTGTATGTTCCTTTCTCTGGGACAAGTTAAAAGTGATTTTGAGTCCTAAAGTCTACTCTCCTCCTTGGAAATAAAGATCACTTAAAATTCTTCTTTCCAAACATCAATGGAGCTATTTTTATTATGATCCAATTTAATATTAAATTATATAATAAGAATATCAATTAGTACTAGAATTAAGATATATTTTTGGTACAAAGCATTTACAGAATACAACAGCACACATTTAATTATATTTAGGAGAATGAAAAAAAGGGTTATTTAAAGAAATCTTCATATCTTATCTATATTTGGCAGTTTCTCCCACTTCTAAAGTCAAATCAGAAACGTATTCTTTTGCCTAATTTTCCTTAGTTTGCTGCATTTTTACTAAGTCAATCATTTTATCACTTTATCTAGAGGGAAGAATTTAAAGATTTTCCATTCTCAGGTTGACACAAGAAATAGAATTTCTTATAAACTGAGAGTACTGGATGTTACATGCAACTGATGAATCATTGAACACTACCTCAAAAACTAATGATTTATTACATGCTAGCTAATTGAACATAATAGTAGAAAAATAATAAGATAATAAAATGAGAGTAAATACATATGAAGATGATTATATATCTAAGTCATATACAAATAAATGGTTTAGCTTTACCTTGTTTTTAGTATTATCATAGTTTGTAAATTGCACATATACATAAATATCAGACATTTATAGTCTTCTTTACATTCCTTTAATAAACAGTATTAAAGAATGAAAAAATAGGAAAATAATTGCAACAAGTATGCTAAAGAAGGATTATTATCCTTAACACATGAGTCCTTGAAATTTTGTAAGGAATCAGTTTCTTCCCCATTAAAAAAAATGAACAAATGTAATAAAAACTTTAAAAATGGAAGAATACAAATTGTCAGCAAATAGCAAAATATCTTTATACTCACCAGGAAATAATCAAGGACAGACATCTCATGTGATTTTCACTGATCAAATTGACATAATTTTGTCTACTATTAATACAGTTGCTAGGTCTGTACAGAGAGAGAAATTTTTGTAGAATGATGAAACATCTTCCGGCAGTAAATATATTTGTGTTCTTTTAGCTAAATAACATTTTTCATAATAATAAAAAATTAGGAACATTACACACACCTAACACTAGGAGTTTTGCAGATTAACTATGGTGTAATTATATGATGCAGATCACATTTCTATTTAAAAGTAAATATTCAGGGACTCCTGGGTGGCTCAGTTGGTTAAGCGGCTGCCTTCAGCTCAGGTCATGATCCCAGTGTCCTGGGATCGAGTCCCACATCGGGCTCTCTGCTCGGCAGGGAGCCTGCTTCTCCCGCTGCCTCTGCCTGCCACTCTGTCTGCCTTGCTCTCTCTCTCCCTCTCTCTCTGACAAATAAATAAATTTTAAAAAAATTTAAAAAAAATAAAAGTAAATATTCAAAGACTTTCATGGTATAAAAATTGTAACATTATAATAGTCACAAGACAGATCACAGAACTATAACTGCAATGTTACCCTAATTTTTCTATTAGTTGCATGTATTTGAATAAAATATCATGAATGGAATTCAACACAATTTTAAAATTTATCTTTTTGGTGGATCTGCATTTTTTAAAAAGATTTTATTTATTTATTTGACAGAGAGATCACAAGTAGGCAGAGAGGCAGTCAGAGAGAGAAAGAAGGAAGAAGGCTCCCCGCTGAGCAGAGAGCCCGACACAGGACTCGATTCCAGGACCCTGAGCTCATGACCTGAGCCAAAGGCAGAGGCTTAACCCACTGAGCCACCCAGGCACCCGGATCTGCATTTTTTAATTCACATATTTATTTGTCAGTATTTTCAACAATGAGATATTATATAAAAATTAAAATATATATTATTAAAGGAGAAAGAAAAATTATTTTAGTTATTATTAGCAATATCATTTTTCACATTTCTAATAGTAAGTTTTCAACATATAAATATGCCAATATTAACATTTTTCTTGTTTATAAGAATAATTCACCTTTTTTAAACATTTAATTCTGGCATAATTAACATATAAGTTTATATTAGTTTCAGGTGTACAATATAGTGATTCAACAATTCCATGTATTATTCAGTGCTCATCAAGATAAGTTTACTCTTAATTCCTTTCACTTATTTCACCTATCCCTCACCCACCACTCCTTCGGTAACCATCTGTTCTCTATAGTTAAGAGTCAGTTTTTTGGTTTGTCTCATTTTTTCCTTTATTCACTTATTTTATTTTTTAAATTCCACATATGAGTGAAATTATTTGGTATCTTTCTCTAACTTATTTCACTTAGCATTATACTGTCTAGGTCCACATATGTTGTTGCAAATGGCAAGAATTCATCCCTTTTTATGACTGAATGATATTCCATTTTTACCCATTCATCTACCAAAAATTTGGAGTAAAGGGAACCCTTGAGCACTGTTGTTGGAAATGCAAAAAAATAAAAAATTAATAATTTACTTTGAAATTTGCAAAATATCCTGTATATAAATAGATTTCAAAACACAAATGGAATCAATTAGCATTTCTCCAGAAATCAGGAAATGGTATGCATAACTCAGGTTCATGGTTTTTTGCAGGACACCAATGACTGGTGGCATTGTTTTATTTTTCACCACAGGTCTCAGCTGTCCCAATTTACCAGTTAGGCTACCTGCTTGAACCATGTTGGCATTTGAACTTAAAATCTGTACTGACTGAATAATATACAGTAGTGATATGCCATTAACAGGGCTGAGTTATACATTATCAAGTTTATGATGTTCTAATATTTCTAATTCTTATAATCCTATAATTGTGTGTGTGTCTTTCTCAAAGCTGAAGTGATTTATTTATTCCTATTTGTGTTGAAAGCTACCCAGAAATATAGTAAAATAAAGAAAAATGAATTGAAAGTACATGTTAAAGAGAAATTGTTTTCTTATATTGAATGAAATTGGAGGTGACAATTAAACATTGAAATATTTATTCACAGAACACTTATATGTGCACTGTAGCATATTTGGTTTGCTCTACCATATTTATCTGCCCCATTTATTATACTTACCTTCAAAGTGAATTGGCAATATGGACTCAGTCTAAACTTGACATAAATTTTTACATGTAAAATTATTTGAGTGTTTTATAATTTATAATACTTGTAAAATTTGATATAAACAAAGATAACACTTTTCCAAAAGGTGTACAAGGTAACCCAGGTCACAAAAAATTCAAGGAATTGTAAAAGTATTTCAGCTTGAAGCTTGCTGATCTCCTTTGCCCTGGTCTACTCTTCTCTTTCCATGTCTCACTGCATGAATTCTTCCCTGATGGACAGCATGCATATGCAACCTAGTGTGTAGAAGCTCAAGACAAGCTAAAGTCATTCATCTTCTCTGAATGCCTCGATAACTATATGCAGAGATAGTTTGTGTTCAACAGAGAATTACACTGGAAACATTGGTTGAGTGCATATTTGTTTGATTGTCAGATCTGTATAGGGAGTCCTCAATATAGGATACATTATGTTGTGTTCTGCCACTGTGTTAAACAAAATCAGCAAAGAGTAACTGGATTGAATTTTCTTGCTCCATCCCACCACTCCAGCAGAATTGCTTTTGTGAAATTCCTTATCAGTCTTCATAGGAGAATATGCTACAAGATAGGAGCTCAGGAAGCAAAGTCCCATTGCAGCTGTGCCAAAACAATGTCAGCAAGAACTTTTTCAGTGATAATAAACATTATTCTGAAAGAATGAGTGTTCTTCCTCCAAGAGCATATTTAATCTTATGATCACTGTCAAGTGTGTAAATGATCAGAATACTTTTTTATAGGAGTTTCTATAAAATGTCAAACCAAATATATGGTCCACTGAAGTGTGAAGGTAAATTTCATGAATATCTTCAATTCATTATTGACTAATTTCTGTCCTTTCCCTAGCTTTTCTTTGATTTTCCCCCTATCTTATGAGATGTAAGTATAGATACACATGAATCCTTATAAGTTATTGAACATTCTTTCTTTCTAGAACAATGCTGTTATAAACAAATAAACAAAATGGAATGTAAAACTTGGCAATATCACATGAGGAAGTGTGTGTGTGTGTGTGTGTGTGTTTAAATCAATAAACTTAATTTCATATGGCAGTTTTAGGTTCTCAGCAAAATTGAGCAGAAAGTACAGAGAGTTTACATATACTTCCTGAACCCTGTCTTCCCCAGACCACACAGAACTTCCCCTACTGTTGGCATTTAGCACCACAGTGGTATATCTGTTACTTTTGATGATCCTACATTAACACATCAATACTCAAAGCCTATAGTTTACATTGGAATTCACTCTGGTGTTGTACATTCTATGTGTTTGACAAATGTGTAATGACATATATCTACCATTGCACTATTATACAGAATAACTTCACTGCCTTAAAATCATCTGTGCTCTGCCTGTTCCTCTTTCCCCTGTCTTAATTCCTAGCGATCATTGAACTTTTTATTGTCTCCATAGCTTTGCCTTTTCCAGATATCATATAGTTGGAATCATGTAGCATGTAGCTTTTTCAGATAATCTTTTAATTAGTAATATGCATATAAGTTTCTTTCATGTCTTCTCAGTGTTAAAAATATTCCATTGTCTGTATATACCACTGTTTATTTATCCATTTACTTACTGAAGGACATCTTAGTTGCTTACAAGTATTAGCAATTATGAAAAAAGCTGCTACAATTATCTGTGGGCCTGTTAATGTAGACCATAAATCTCTTTTGAGAAAATTCCAGAGCATGATTGCTGGATCATATAGTAAGCATATGTTTAGTTTTGTAAGAAATCACAAAACTATCTTCCAAAGCAGCTGTACCATTATGCATTCTCACTAAGAGTGAATGAGAATTTCTGTTGTTCCACATCCTCAGTGTTTGGTGTTGTCAGTGTTCATGAATTGGTCATTCTAACAGGTGTGGAGTGGTTTCTCATTATTATTTTAATTTGTATTTCCCTATGACAAATGATACTTTCTTGCTATCTATATCTTCTTTGATAAGGTCTTCAGGCCACTTTTAAATACTTTTCTTGTTGTTGTTTTTTAAGATTTTATTTACTTATTTGACAAACAGAGATCACAAGTAGGCAGAGAGGCAGGCAGAGAGAGAGGAGGAAGCAGGCTCCCCGCCGAGCAGAAAGCCCGATGTGGGGCTCGATCCCAAGACCCTGGGATCATGACCTGAGCCGAAGGCAGAGGCTTTAACCCACTGAGCCACCCAGGTGCCCCTTCTTGTTGTTTTTTCATTGAGTTTTAAAACTTCTCTATATATTTTGGATCATAGGCCTGTATAAGATATATATCTTTTGCAATTTTTTCTCCTAATCTGGGACTTGTCTTTTCATTTTGCTTTTTTACCCCAAGTTTTTATTCAAATTTCAGTTTGTTAACATACAGTGTAATATTAGTTCCTGGTGTAGAATTTAGTGATTCAACATTTATATACAACACCTGGTGCTTTTCACAGGCAGTGCCTTCCATAATATGCATCACCTATTTAACCCATCCCCCCTCCCACTTCCCCTCTGGTAACCATCAGTTTTTTCTGTATAGTTAAGAGTCTCTTTCTTTCTCTCTGTCTTTTCCTCCTATTTGTTTAGTTTCTTAAATTCTACATATGAGTGAAATCATATGGTATTTGTCTTTCCCTGACTGACTTATTTCACTTAGCATAATACTCTCTAGCTCCATCCATGTTGTTGTAAATGGTAAGATTTCATTATTTTTATAGCTGAGTAATATTCCACTGTATATACCAGATCTTCTTTAGCCATTCATCAGTCAATGGACATTTGGGTTCTTCCCATAATTTGGCTATTGTTGATATTCCTGCTAATAAACATTAGGATCATGCATCCCTTCAAATAGTATTTTTGTATTCTTTGAGTAAATAGCACTGAAATTGCTGGACTGTAAGGTAGTTCTATGTTTAACTTTTTGAGGAAACTCCATACTATTTTCCATAGTGGCTGCATCAGTTTCCACTCCCACCAACAGTGTGAGAGGTTCCCCTTTCTCCACATCCTCACCAACACCTATTGTTTCTTGTGATGTTGATCTTAGTCATTCTGACAGGAGTGAGGTGGTATCTCAATTGTAGTTTTGATTTGTATTTCCCGGATGCTGAGTGATGTTGAGCATCTTTTCATGTGTCTGTTAACCATCTGTATGTCTTCTTTGGAAAAATGTCTACTCAAGTCTTCTGCTCATTTTTTAATTGGATTATTTGTTTTTGGGTTTTGAGTTTGATAAGTTCTTTATATATTTTTCTCTCTTTTGTTCTCTCATTCTTTCTTCATTTCTTTTCTTTTTTTTTTCTTCTTGATACTACAGTTTCCTTGTTTTACTACTTTCTGTCAGTCTTCAAATACTTACTCTCCTTAACATTATCTCCCAAACCCTGAAAATATTAAATATTTCCTTAACCTCCAACACAAAATATCCAATATCATAGACAGTCATCAAACCTCCATCTAGATAGTCACAGATAACAGAATGAATTTGTTCTAAACTGGCCCTGTCATCATTGCCACCCCTCTCTACCATAAAACCTCTCCACTTCTCTAGCCGATTACTTAGTACATTTCAGAATAGCATTCTGTTTCCATCTGCTTAAGCCAGAAAGCAGTGACTTTCCTTTAATTCCATCTTTTCCATCAACAGTCTCATTTTCAATTAGTCATTAAATACTGACAATTCAAACACTGAAATGTTTATTGAATCTATTGTTTTCTCTCCAACATGATTATTTCTTCTCTGAATCAAGCAAAATTCTCCCAATTTATCCCACAGTCTCTGACTGCTATCCAGATTGCAAAGTGAAATTTCTAAAATGCAAATTACATTTCATTGCTTTCTGGATAAAATCCAATATTTTGCATAACAAATATGTCCTCTTATACCCTCCCACATTGCCTCACTTCCATAATACTGAAATCGCTTTCTAAAAATGGTGTCATTTTCTCCATGAAGCAATCTGTCCTTTGCCAGAAAAATCCTAATAAAACCTTATATCATTGAGTATATTAGATTGCCTGCATTAAAGTTCATACCTTGGCTTTCAAACCTTCCACAGCCTGTTCATTTTATTAATCCACTCTTTTTTCCTGCTACCACATTATAAGTGATCTTTTGTATTAGTCCTACTGATCTAGTCAGTACCTTTCTTACATATATAGTTCCTCTCTCCTTCACTTCTTGAAGACTTTTACCTTGCCTAGAATTTGTACCATATTTTCCTCTACTTCCATTCATAGAATAATGGAGCTCAAAGACCGATCTTTGACACTGCTCTTCCCACAGCTTCCTGCTATTCAGATCATGTAGGTTTTGTTTTTCTTTAA
>PISX010013771.1:0-55483 GCA_004024625.1 Mellivora capensis | reverse complement strand
ATATATTATATATAACCATAATATATAATAGTATATAGTATATATATAATGTATATGTATTATATGTATATCATATATGTATATTATATTATATATGTGGATATGTATTATATATATGGATATGGATCTGTGTATATACACATACATATGGTATATAGGAATATAGGGAATGCTTAACTCTCCACGCAGAACCCAAATCTCACATTAGTGGTTTAGATAGTGTCACAATTTTCTGGCTTTATCCTTCTTGTATGCCATAGATCTACAATAACTTTTTACACTCTATGGCCCAATAACATGTTCCTGTTTTGCAAGAATAGCACAAAGAACTTTTTTCCAGAACCATTGAAGAGTGAACTGCCAACAAAATGTCCCATCACCTTTGATATTTCAATGTAATTTTCCTCTGCAAAAAGGACATGCTCCTACATAATCACAAGACAACCATAAATATCAGAAAATTAACCTTGACATATCACTACCGTCTGATCTTTAGACCCACTCTGGTTTCACCAATTATCTCCAGAATGTCTTTTATGGCAGAAGATCCAGGCCGTGATCACATGTAACATTGCATTGTCATGTCTCTGTGGCCATCTTCAATTTAAAACAGTCCTCAGTCTCCTTCACTTTCACGACCTTAATACAATGGCTCATGAGCCAACCCCTGGCTCGTCACTCATTTTTGGAAATAAAATTTTATCAGAACATAATCACATACATTGTCTATGGCTGTTTTTTGTATTATAACAGCAGAGTTGAGTAGTTGTGACAGAGACCATATGGCCTTCAAAACCGAAAATATTTATTACCAGGCTCGTTTACAAAAAATCTTTGTCAAACTCTGTGCTCAACTGGAAGGCAAGAAAAAGAAATGAAAGGAATACATATTGAAAAAGGAAGGACTGGTTTTAATGTGTTTTCTTGTTTATACAGAAAGTCCTAAGGAATCTATAAAACAACTACTAGAATTAATAAGTGAATTTAGCAAAGCTGAAGAATATAAGACCAGTATTATAAAATCAGTTTTGTTTCTATATATTAGCAACAGACAACAGGAAATGATACTTTAAAAATATCATTAAAGTAGTATCAGAAAATATAAAATACTGGGGGGTGCCTGAGTGACTCAGTTGGTTAGATGTCTGACTTCAGCTCAGGTCATGATCTCAGGGTCCTGGGATGGGGCCCCTCATTGGGCTCCACACTCAGCAAGAAGTCTGCTTCTCCCTCTCCTTCTCCCTGCTCCCCCACTCATGCTCTCTCTCTCTCTCTCATATAAATAAATAAAATCTTTTAAAACATGTATAAAATACTTAGAGGGCACCTGGGTGGCTCACTCGGTTAGGCATCTGACTCTTGATTTTGGCTCTGGTCATGAGATCAAGCCCTGCATTGGGCTCCATGCTCATAGGATATGAGATTCTCTCTCTCCCTCTCCCTCTGCCCTTATCCCTCCATCAAATGAATAAATAAATAAATAAATAATCTTTAAAAAATATTGCTGAGAGAAATTAAAGAAGATAAAATAAATAGAAAGTCCCTATTGATGCTCACATATTGGAAGACTCAAAATTGATAAAATGTTAACACTTCCCAAGTTGATTTTACACTTACTGTCACCCTAGTGAATATTCTAGAAAGATCCTTTTTAGAAATCAACAAGCTTATTTTAAAATTCCTATGAAAATACGCAGGGTCTTGGGACTCCTGGGTGGCTCAGTTGGTTGGACGACTGCCTTGGGCTCAGGTCATGATCCCGGAGACCCGGGATCAAGTCCCGCATCGGGCTCCCAACTCCACGGGGAGTCTGCTTCTCCCTCTGACCTTCTCCTCGCTCATGCTCTCTCACTGCCTCTCTCTCAAATAAATAAAATAAAATCTTAAAAAAAAAAAAGAAAAGACACAGGGTCTAAAGTAGCAAAACTATCTTGAAAATGAAAACCCAAGTGAGAGACTTACACCACATGATTTCAAGATTGTAACTACCCTACAAGATGGCCCCCAATGATCCCCACTTCCTGGTATTTGTTCCTTGTGTAGTCCCTTCCCACAGGCTCTCAGGATTGGTCTTTGTGGCCAAAAGAATACAGGAAAAGTGATGAGATTTTGTTTCCTAGATTAAGTTATAAAAAGCATTGTAAAAACTCTCCCTCTCTCTCATTCTCTCTCTTTGGTCACTTGTTCTGAGGAAAGTGTGTCATTCTGTCATGAACAGTCCTGTGGAGGATCCTGTACAGTGAGGAACTGAAACCCATGGCCAATAGTCAGCAAGAAACAGAGGCCTCTCGTTAACAGTCAATAGCAGCATTAGTGACCTTGCAGGCAAACCGTCTAGCCCTAATGCAGCCTTCAGTCGACTTCGAGCCTGGCCAATAGCTTGACTATAAGCTTATGACAGGCCCTGAGGCAGAACTACCAGCTTAGCTGCTCTCAGATCCCCCATTCTCAGAAACTGTAGGAAATAATAAGGTTTGTTGTTTTATGCTGCCAATTTGGGGGATATTTTGTTATGCAGAAATAGCTAATGAATTCGGGCGCCTGGGTGGCTCAGTTGATTAAACGTCCAACTCTTGATATCTGCTCTGGCCATGATCTCAGGGTCATGAGATCAAGCCTCCTGTTGGGCTCCATGCTGGGCATAGAGCCTGCTTAAGATTTTCTCACTCCTTCTCCCTCTGCCCCTTCCCCTGTCCCCCATAAAAAAGTGAAATAGCTAATGAATATAAAAACTTACATTTAGCTTATAGTACTCAGGACACTATGGGGTGGATGCAAAGATGAACAAAGCAATCAACAAACACAACAGAATCCAGAAATAGATTCACACCTGTAGTCAATTGATATTTGATAAAGGGACCCATATAATTCAAAGAAGATAATCTTTCCAGAAAATGATAGAAGATCCCTTGCCATACCAACCTCCAAAAGTAATTCAAGATAAAACAGAGATAATGTCTTGTGGTAGGCAAAGATTTCCTAGGATGATGAATAAATGGTTAACGAGTATGGGTGTATGTATCACAATGAAATATTATTTGGTCATGAGAGAGATGGACGTTCTGTCATTTGAGACAATATGAATGGATCTTGAGGGCATCAGTGAAATTACTGAAATAAGACAAAGACATGAACCGTATGATCTCATTTACATGTGGGATTTCTAAAAGTCGAATTTATAGAAACAGAGTAGAATGATGATTACTAGGGGCTGGGGGGGTCTGTAAAATGAAGAGCTGTTGGTCAAAGGGTACAAACTTCTAGCTATAAGATGAACAACTTCTGGGGCTCCAATGCACGGCATGGCAATCATAGGTAACGATACTGGGTTATATAGTTGAAAATTGCCAAGAGAGTAGATCTTAAATGTTCTTACCACACATAGGCACACACAAAGGTAATTATGTGAGGTGAGGGAGGTGTTAATCCTGCTGAGCTGAAGGATTAGAGGGCACCTGGGTGAAATATACAAGTGTATCAAATCACCACAGTGTATATCTTTTGAAATATACAAGTGCATTAAATCTGAAATACACAAGTGTATTAAATCACCACAGTGTATATCTTAAACTTACCCATATTATGTCAATTACATTTCAGTAAAGCTGGAAAAAAACTCTACATATATACACTAAAAGATTTGTACAAGAATAACGATAACTTCATCACAATGGAAAAAACCTGGTAACAAGCCAAAAGTCCCTGTCCAAATGTCATGGATTACAATAAATGCATACAAAGGAATACTACTCGCCAATAAAAACAAACCCACTACTGATATATCCAACAAAATGCATGAATCTCAAAAACTTTAGTTTCATCAAAGAAGCTAGACACCAAAGAGCTCCTACAGTAGAATTCCATTTATATGATGATCGACAGGCCAACCAACTAAGCTACAGTGATGGAAATCAGAATAGCAATTGCCTCTAGATGAGGGGTAATTGATGAAAAGCGACTGCAGAAAAATTCCCAGGGGGGATAAAAATGTTCTATATATTCATAAGGGTGCTTACATTTGTCAAAAACTCATTTAACTATACACTTAGAACCTGAGCATTTTATTGCATGTAAATAACCATATAAAAAATAAATGCGACACTTTTCAACAGAGCCCGCACCTTCTAGGTCCTGGCGATTTATAGTGTACCAAATATGGCAATTGGTTTACACAGGTCCTGAGAGAGACCTAGAAATCCGGGAGTGGGTATGGAAGAGACTCCCAGAGTTTGGAAGGAGACTGTGGCCAAGGGAGGCCCTCACATGTAAAAGAAACACAAATGAAAGAATAAGTTGAGTATTCACTTGGCTTTGGGTCTTACCTTCCCTTGGACCATCTCCCCTTTCCCACATGTCTTCTCTTTAAGGTGAGATTTCAGACTCTTCAAGGGCATTGATGTGTTTTATAAGCCTTTGCCTTTCCCAAAGCTCCGAGCATTAATTTTTGCAGCCAGAGTTTGGTAACAATCATAGAAAGGGAGAGAGAGAGAGAGAGTCCTGTGATTTAGAACATTTCCCAACAGGTTTCGCATGACTTTCCTGGAATGGCTGCAGATGACACGAGAACCAAGATTGTTCTCTGTTTCCCGGAGTCTAGCACCGTGTCTGGCACATGGCAGAATCAATTCTCGGACGTGTACCCTAGAGAGAAAAATAAACCGCCTCCTCTCAAAGCCTTGGTGTCCGTCCCCATCTCCCCCAATCTCTCAGCTGTGGAAATCTTTAAATACGCATTTTGTTGTTTTACAGCCTTTTGCATTTAAATTGGGCGTGTCACTCTCACATTTTATTAGCTATTCCTCATACCAGCCCTGTGAGGTTAGCGCTGGTATCTGTGCTTTGAGGCGAGGGCATGGAGAGGTGAAAGCAGCAATTTGCTGGGTCGGATCGCACAGAGAGCCTGGGGAAGAAGAGGGATTTGCGTGCCCAGGCTCTGCCTTCCAGCCTGTTAGGCGTTTCCGCAGAGCCCTTTGGCTTTGAACCTGATCATGAAATGTGGATTTTCGGTACTGCACTTTGAAAATCATGTTAAAGGCATTAATTCCTAAAGAAAGAGTTAGGATTGTAATTCTTTGGCCTGATTATTTTTCCTGAGGAGGTTTGTTTTTTTTTTTAGATACTTGACTGGGCTGCCTAAACCCAAGGTCTTAGAAATGACTCACTCTACCCAGAGATTCTCACCATTATTTCCAGCTCAAGTCCTGCAGGGCTCAGATGTCCCTCTCCCTTCTGTGGAGCCCACCCATAGCGCATAACCTTTAAACAATAGTTTAATTGGAGTAAAATAGTGTTATCAGGTTGGAAGAGGATTTAGGGCTTATCTAGCTAAGAAAAATTTAATGGGGTCCATGAACTTCCTTAGATGTAAAATATATGTAAAGTTGTGCATCTGGATGGATATGGCTTTTTTTTTTTTTTTCCTTTTCTGAGAAGGTCAAGCTTTTGCATAGTTCTCCTTAAAAGTGGGTATGTCCCTGGGCGCCTGGTGGCTCGGTGGGTTAACGCCTCTGCCTTCGGCTCAGGTCATGATCCCAGGGTTCTGGGATGGAGCCCTACATCGGGCTCCCTGCTCAGCCAGAAGCCAGGCTGTTCTGAGGGACAGATGAAGGAAGCAGCACATTTGACAACATTTTGAAAAAGTTGCTTTATTTTTTAAAAAGATGATACAGATGGGGCACCTGGTGGCTCAGTGGGTTAAAGCCTCTGCCTTCAGCTCAGGTCATGATCCCAGGGTCCTGGGATGGAGCCCCGCATGGAGCCCCGCATCGGGCTCTCTGCTCGGTAGGGAGTCTGCTTCCCCCCGCTCCCCTCTCTGCCTGCCTCTCTGCCTACTTGTGATCTCTGTCTCTCAAATAAATAAATAAAATCTTAAAAAAAAAAGTGGGTATGTCCCTCACAGATTGGGAAATGGAACTCAGCGCGTTTTAGGAACTCGACTTACAGGACACACAGCCAGGCGACAACAGTGCTGCAGAATTTTAGTCCTCCATTAAGACAAAAGGACTATTATACTGTTCCCAGAACATACATTTAATTTGAGGAATTACACCCACAGGCTCTTTAACGCATAGACTTTGTTCTAAAGAATTGGTTTTCCCAAAATGGTATCTCTCATCCAGACAAAACCGCTCGTCCGGCTTTTCCTTGGTCTGCCTAGACCGGCCCCCTGGAGGACACGGGGCAGAGGGAGCTCCCATTGCTGTGTCCTTTTCCCTTGATGGCAGGAGGGGATTCCGCGTTCCCAAATTCCCAGTTATAACTCTGCCAATGTGATTAACAATACCATTATTGTACCACCTCCTAACTCCCTGCTTGATACTGGGTGATTCAATTAAGACTAGTGGTTTTCAACCTTGGCTGTACGTTAGCTGCTCCCAGGGGGAGCTTTTAAAAATCCCCATGCCCTCGTCCAGGCCACACCCTGGACCAATTAAATCCGAATCTCTGGAGGAAGGGCTCAGGCAAGAATATTTTTTAAAGCTCCTCGAGTGGTTGCTATGTGCAGCCAGAGTTGAAAAGCACTAATAGAATCACGAGGAGGGGAAAAAATCATATAGATTAGACACTTATTATGTACAGGGTATTTTATGTATGTTGGCCCCTCTATTCCTCCCGGACTCAGGTGGGTTGTACAACTTTCCTAAAAATCACACAGCTGGAAAGTGGCAAAGTCCAGGCTCCATCCCAGGCACAGATGGTTTCCTGAAAGCTATTTGTACATCATAGATTTGGTGATGAGTAAATGAGGGGATGTCCATTCAGTACCTGGCACATAGTAGGTGGGCCTGAATAGTCTGTCTCCATTTCTCAGCCTCCTCGTCAATCTAGAATGTTCCTCCTGATCCATACCATGCTCTGTCACCAAGACTTTAGGTCTGGGCACTTGGGGTGAACCCCTGCGACTCTGCAGTTATATACCCTCTTTATGCACAAATAAATGTTATATCGTAATTTCGCTGTATAGGGATGTTAGGTTGTAGGGAACTGAAACTGGTGGAATATATAACTGAAATAGGTTCTGCCTATTACATGCATTTTGTGAGGCTCTTGGTTTTATATATGTTCGTGTTCTGTAGCCATGACTTCTCTCTCTTGTCACTGCGGAATGGGATGATTTCCCATTTAACTGATGCGAGATTGGTCCTGCCACGATGTTGAAACCTGATGTCACCAGGTCTTCTCTCCCTCCAGCACTATTTTCATCAGACTAGAGCAGTGGGCTGTGCCCCAGCCATTCTAAAGTTTTCCCCTTTCTTCTAGTCTGTTTGGGAGGCTCACAAATCATTTAAATTGTTCTGAATTGATGACATTCAGTCAAATGGGTGGAAACAGAGGCTTCAAGACAGGGTGCCTCCTTAGGGGAGGACCAGTGTTCGCATCTTCCAAGGAGGGGAGGTAATGACCATGTCCAGAATACCTCTGTGTGCGGACAGGTACTGAACAGCTAATGTCAATAGAGGCCACTGTCGCCAGGCATCGTCCCAGGGGCTCCGTGGGAGTGAGATGGTCAGCCTTCAAATGCAGGCATTTGGAATCCAGAGTCTGGTTTCTAACTCCATGCTATACTCGGAGCCACCAGGAGGAAAGGGGAGAGGGCGACACTCACTCAGGGAGTGGGGATCAGGGACTTCGGTCTGTGTCATCCTTGGAAGAGGAGAGAAAGAGACATGTGACACACCATATGCATTCCCTATTCTTCCTTGTCTCCCTAATTCTTCCAAATCACTATGCACCAACCCCCTCCTGAGAGAGAAGAAACCCCATCAGTCAGAGACCCCTGGTTGAAGGAAGGAGGGGGGAGGGATGGAATAGCTTTCTCTTCTTCTCACTTTATTTTCTTATTCGTCAAGCAGGCGTTGAGTGTTTTCTGTTTCTGACACAGGTTTTCAGCCTTTTGTATGTTTTAACTGAGAGAGGTCAAGTCCCTTGCCAAGGTCCACTGCTCTAAAGGAGCAGGGAGGGGCGCCTGGGTGGCTCAGTGGGTTAAGCCTTTGCCTTCGGCTCAGCTCATGATCTCAGGGTCCTGGGATCAAGCCCCGAATCAGAATCAGGCTCTCTGCTCAGCAGGGAGCCTGCTTCCCCCTCTCTCTCTCTCTGCCTGCCTCTCTGCCTACTTGTGATCTCTCTGTCAAATAAATAAATAAATAAAATATTTTAAAAAAATAAAAAATAAAGGAGCAGGGACTGGATGTGAACCCAAACCCTATACAACTGATGACATGCAGTGCCAGCCTCTAACTTCTGGAACTTTCCACTCATTTTAAGGAATTTTTGACAGAAATCCCTGGTAGAGCATAATAATTCAAGTAAACCCAAATTAAGTCCTCATCAGGGAAAGGAAGACTGGGGGGGGTCATGGAACTGGAGAGCCGCTTCCGGACAAGACCCACTATGCATTCACTTGTTGCTGCTCCTGCTGGTCTGGGTCCTTGTCTGAATATTGCTCTAATAATATGTTTGGTCTTTGTCTTCATGATGGAACCACTAGGCACTATGGCGAAGAAGTGCTAATATATCATTAGTTAAACACTGTCAGCTTTTCTTTTGCATTTCCATAAAGAGCTAAGGGACTTCCAAGTCAGGAGCGATGGGATGGCATGAGGGCTCTGTTCAAACACAGACAGACAGGGGCTCTGTCTCTAGAAACAGCAACTCTGAGGAAATCCTGTTCATTGAAACTGAGCTGGTGAAGGAAGAGACAGCATGAAAATGGGCCAGGTCTGAAGTTGTGCTCATCACCTCTGCTCACATTCCATTAGCTAGAACTCAGTCATAGCCCCCTACCTTAGTGCAAAGGAGTTTGGGAAATGTACCCAGCTGTGTACTCAAGAACAAACTGGTTTTTCTCTTTTCCTTTTCTTTCTTCCACTTTGGGTTTTTTTGTTTGTTTATTTTGTTTTGTTTCATTTTTGTAGCTTGTCCTTGTTATTTTATGGCCAGTGGTTGGAGGGCTGGGTTGCCAATGGAAAAAAAAAAGTACAAAGACGAATCTTTTGGAGTGATCCGTGTCCAGTGCCAATTCTAAGTGTGAAAACAAAAATAACTCATTTTTATTAACTATTTGCTACGTACCAGACTGTACTACATGGTTGCCTTGAATCCCATAGCAGCCTCTCACATGGATTTTAAAGTGTATTGATAGCTAGTTGCAGAATGATGGAGCTCTGCTCTTCTAATGGTAATCAAGAACAAGAGGGTCCCTGTAAGGCCATTTTCCATCCTTTTTTTCCTTATTATGTGTCCCAAAGCTTGTTTCCCATGGATGACCCATTTAGGCTTCCTTACCTTCTGGCTTCTGGTTGGATTCGGCCGATGGGAGTCATCAGCCAAGGATCAGAGTTGGGTGTATAATTGTGTCCTATCTTCTCTTTGGCCATGGCAATGTTCCTCTGTGGATGGTCACAGCTTTGGCCAGGCAGCCACTCTCCTGGGGCTATAGATACCCTCAGGTTCCCATAAGAGGTCTCTCTTTCTGCCCTTCCAGGATTGGGGTTACCAGGGCTTCCTGCCAATGATAGACTCTTGGTGCATCATTAACCCTTGACTGGTCCCTTGGACCTCCCCCACACTCCCATAGATAATTCCTTCTGTGAACTCTCTTCAATTATCCCTTGGAGAGTGCCATCTCTTTCCTAGTGATTCCTGGCCCATTCAACTAGGACTTAAGAACTTACACAGTTCCCCATCCAACCTCCTTTCTTTAAAAAACTCTAGTTATTATAAGGACCACTTTGGAGTCTGGAAGACCTAGGTATGAAGCCCAGTTTGATCACTTACTAGTCGTGTGATCTTGAGCAAGTTACTTAACCTCTCTGAGCTGTTGTTTACCCATTCATAAAACAAAAGATAATGCATTTGTGAGGATTAAAAGAAATAACAAAGGTAAATGACCTAGCTCCATGTTTGACACATAATAAATAATTAATAGAGCTAGAAATGGCAAATGATGTCATGGGAATATGTCAAAGTCAGTAATTAAATGAGTAATCTATATATTGCCCATTAAACTGACATTTTTAAAAAGATGATCTCTCTCACTGTGGACAATGATGTTGGGGGGGGAAGGTACACACTTCAAATGGAAATATAAAATTTGGTAAAACCTTTCAGAAAGGCATTTTATCTTAGGATATAAAGCCTACAAAATGTGCGTTTTCTCTGATCCAGCAACTCATAGCAATTTTCGGAATTTATCCTAAGGAAATAATCCGAAGGAATGAATCAAAGACGCACCTACAAACATCTTCACACTAGCGTTGTTTATAATGCTTGAAAATTGGCAATAACAAATGTTCAGCGATAGGGAAACTGTTACATAAACTTCAGAACGTTGACACAGTGACATGTAGATTACCATGATTAGTGTAGGAAGATGGCCCTAGCACACTGGTAAATAAAAGATTCCATTACAAAAGTGCTTATAGAGCATGATTCCATATTTTTGTGAATCTATAAAAAGAGGAAAAATTGAAGAGATATATATCGAGATAATATTTTGGGTATTTCCGGACGATAGGGTTATTGGTCATTTCCCCCTCCTTTTTTCTTTTCTGTATTTTCTCACTTTTCTACCATGAACATGGCACAGAACATCAAGCAGGTAGGATTGCCTTGGCTACAAGTGACAGAAATATGAACAGAGGGCCTCAGCAGCTCAAGGAGGGCTTGTCTGAAATTGGCATGGCTTTTCCTTTGTGGACTTTAAGTGGCCACTGTCCCTCCAGTCATCCAAGAAGAAAGAGGGCCTGGAAGCCCCAGAGCCTGGCTTAGAAAAACAAGAGATCTCCCAGGGACTCCATGGCGGACCTAAGCTGCAATGGTGGGATTTGCATCCTATGATCTAGCTGGAAAATGGGAGGGAGAAAGAGCTGGAAAACTGGGTTGAATCAGCCCCTTTACAATGTCTGCCACAAACCCATTTTGCTTTTGTAATTAAAAAAAAATTATAAGTAATTGAAATTTTGAAACAAGTTACAGTTGACTCTCGAACTACATGGATTTGAACTGCCTGGGCCCACTTATACATGAATATTTTTGGAGAAATATGATACAGCACTGTAAATGAATTTTCTCTTAAGATTTTCCTAATATTTTCCTTTCTCTGGCTTACTTTATTGTAAGAGTATAGTATGTAATACATTAAGCATACAAATCTGTGTTAGTCAACTATTTATATTCTCAATAAGGCTTCCAATCAACAGTTAACCATTAGTAGTTAAGTTTTGGGGGAGTCAAGTTATATTCGATTTTTCACTCTGTGGAGGGTGGGCGCCCCAACTCCGGATTGTTCAAGGATCAACCGGATTTCTTTTTTTCTTGATGACTCTCATAGGTCCCGTCTTCTGCCGCCTTCCCATGCACTCACGCTGTGA
Organism: Mellivora capensis; assembly: GCA_004024625.1. Classification (NCBI taxonomy): domain Eukaryota; kingdom Metazoa; phylum Chordata; class Mammalia; order Carnivora; family Mustelidae; genus Mellivora; species Mellivora capensis. The sequence goes on along the minus strand of PISX010013771.1, from coordinate 44,111 downwards.
CAGCCAGCAAATTCACGTTCACAAAGCCCGGGGACCAGGAAGAGCACCAAAACCTGAGGCTACGCTTGGAGGCCGTGGGAGGGGAGCAGTGGGCAGAGCGCCAGGGCCCGGGAAACCTACCTGTTGCTTTTCAGCTCCCCTCATCTAGGTCTCTCTGGTCTGGGCTCTGTGGAGCTTACCCATGGAGACTTCTGCAACTTCAATACTTCTGGTCCTGCCGTTCTTTTCTAGAGTGTGCAGAAACGGCCCTGTATCCCATCCGCCTTGCCTTGGTCTCAGCAGGGCTTCCCCAGGCAAGAGGCTGCCCCTGATCCGCACACTGAGGGAATGGACCAGGTTACCTGCCCTTGGATCCTGGCTGTGCCGCTTACCTGTTAGGTGATCTTGAATCAGTTACTTCAGCTGTCTCTGCTTCTGCTTCCTTAAATGTAAAATGGGAATGATAATAGTATACATTTCATAGGGCTGTTATGAAAGATGAGTCAATACTTGTCAAGGGCCTGGAATGTGCCTATCATACAGTAAGTGGTCTGTGAGTATTTAAAAATAAATAAATATGAGAAAGGCAGAAACAGCCATAGCTGTCTGGGCCTTATTGGTTTGAGCTCACATCTTACTTGACATAAATCTGAGACATCTAGGGGCACCTGGGTGGCTCAGTTGGTTAAGTGTTGCCTTTGGCTCAGGTCATGATCCCAGCATCCTGGGATTGAGTCCTGCATTGGACTCCTTGCCCAGCAGGGAGCCTGCTTCTCCCTCTGCCTCTGCCTCACCGCCCCCCCGCCACCGCCCCGCTCATGCTCTCCTACTCACTCTCTCTAAATAAATAAATAAATAAATAAAATCTTAAAAAAAAAATCTGAGACATCTAAAACTACAAAGAAGGGCCAAATTTTCTTTTGTTCTGTGCTGGCTGCCCCCATGTGGTCTCAGTGCTGGGAAAGAAGGAGAACCCATGGGAAGCTAAGAGCCATGAAACACCTTCTCAGTGGCAGAGAGGTCCCAAGCACTTCATGCATCATTAGCAGCTCTTTTAAATGCATGCAGCCCTCATCTTACAGATGGGGAAACTGAGGCTAGGAGGGCTGAAGTGACTTGGCCACAGTCCCAGTTCTGTGAGTGGTAGAGCTGCGATTCGACCCAAAGTGTGTGTAACACCAAAGTTGGCCTATTGCATCCTAGGAATGGTGTTGACACGGGGAGCTTCCCTGTACGTGATTCTAAAAGGCTAACACTTCCGTCCATCCCTGCCTTAAAGAGACTAAAACAGTTTTTATTTACAAGGCCCTATAACAAATACTTCTGCAAAATGCTTTATTTCCCTATATTCAGTTTGGCAAGTTTGAATCTTCACATATTGTGTTTTCTTACAATATGTAGCCCACCGCTTTTGTTCAAAAAATAAATTCCAGGCCTGAAACGCAGCTAAAATTCTTTTGGGGGGGGGCGGGGTGGAAAGAGGATGTTGGTTGTTTTTTTTTTTTTTTCTTTTTTTGGTGTGTGTATCTTTTTTTTTTTGTAAGGGTGGAATACAGGATCTAAATACAGGATGTGTCTTTCTGAAATAGCTGGAGCTCAGTAGCCCTTCCTAGCACTAAATGACCATTGTGTTGCCAAGTCCGGGCATATTATCTTGAAGATCAAAGCTCTGCTCAGGCCAGCTGAAATCAATAATTAACATCATGAGTATCTCTTGGGTCCAAGTTCCTCTTGGAGCAGCCCCGAATTCCTCTCTGCTCTCTGATCTGTCAATGCCACCTTTGCAAAGGCCAGTTCCAAACAGATAACCACCAGAAGTCACTCAGTGGTTTTCTTCTGGACTGCAATCAAGTCCGAGTAGAATGTAAATGTTCAGACACTTCCCTGTTCTTTCCCTTTAAGAAAAAAAAAATCACTAAGCCCCACCCAACCCCACCCTTTGCTTCTAAGGTTCTGGAGTCAGTGGTGCAGGAGATAGAGCCAAGATAAAGAGAATTAAAAACAAAAAGGGCTTTTTTTTTCCTTTCCTCTTCTTTTCTTTTCTTTTTTTTTTTTTTTTCTTTTTTAGAAACTTCAGTTTGCAGCTCTTCCACTGCCCCATCCCGCCCCACCCCACCCCACCCAGGGGGCCCTCCCCTGGCCCTGGGCCAATTCAGTGCTGGTGGAGGTCTGTCTGGGGTCAGCCCTGGCCACGCTCACAAGGGAATTAACCCTTTCAGAAAAAGACATGTGCTAACCTCCCTACCGCAGGTGCTAATCTTGTACCCTTCTTTTAGGCGTTTGACTTCAGAATGGTTGTCATTCTTCTGCCTGGGGCTCAGAGGGTATGAACAGCCCAGAAGCGGCCACAGGAAGTTCTGAAGTGAGTGTCTGGCAGGTTAGGGCCACTGGCCAGAGGGGCAGGAGAGGGGAAGACAGGGAGAGAGATTAGGTGAAACATTAGCTTCGGCCTTTCTTACAATTATTTCTTTATGTGCTTTCTGTCCTGGGCTTATTTGGCATGGGACAGGCATCCATTAGAAGATTTCACAATGATTTGCCATGTTACAGTTCTAAACAGATGTGAACTCGTCACCAGAGGAAATTTATGTTTTACCATCTTTCCCCCCCACCTCTCCCTGGGGGAGCTGCAGGGAAAAGCACTCCAAGCGAATTAATCAAAATGACTAGGTAATGCTCTAAAAATAATAAGTGTTGTTGTAGTCTGGATCCCTTTCAAGTTTGAGCTCATTTTGTGAGCTTCAAGATCCATACATCAAATCACATGTATGTATTTTTTATTCCAGTGAAATGGGTTTTCGCATAGGGACAGATAAGTTATGAAGACACATAAAAGCAATTATTCTCTTAACACTAGGCTGCATTTTAACTAAGTTCATTAAGCAACTTGGTCAAAGAAGGGGAAAGGAGGGGTGCCTTAATGATTCCCTAGCTTGCCCGCTTAAGCGGACTACGCACATTAGGGCAGGCTACGGCTTTGGGCTCTGAAATCTAGGCTGGACGGAAATTGAGGAGCAGAGTTCGAATTAGAATAAGAAAGGAAAATATATGTTGTGTCTCTCTGGGCTCCTCTCACATACCAACGAAAGATGTATTGTTGCTAGACAAGGCAGAAGGACTGGAAGTCTTTGAAAAACTGCTTCAAAATTTGGTGGATAATAATGAAAAACCAAACAAAGCTAGCAATGAGGATCGTATTTTAAAAATACTTTCCCAGAGATCAGCTCTTTAAAAAGAAACTTGGAGCTGGGTCCTGGGTTCTCAAGGCCTTCTTCCAAGGTTAGAATGAGATTAGATAAACCTCAGGGTGAGGTAGAAAAGGGAAATCCCAGAAAAAAGGTAAGTGTTGATGGTCAGGGTGGATTCTTTTCTTATTTTAACTGATACAGTTCTCTGATTTTGGTCGTTCTCTTCCCCAATATATGTCCCAAATATCCAAGAGCGAGGTGTTCTTTAGAGATCTGGAACCAAACCCTCCTCAGCCTTTGATGATAGTTTATCCACATCAGGCCAGAGTAATTGTGGGGAAAACAGGAGCATGGACTGCCCCAGGTTTACTACCTAGGTACCCCCATTGTCTCCAAATCTGAGCCCTGCTGTCATTAGCCTCAATTACAAGGATATTTCCAACCTATGAAATCTCATCCAGCCTCAGAACGCTTCTTAGCTAATTCCCATGTCTTCATTCTTTCGGAAGGGTTGATCGCACTGTTCCTAATCCCAGCCCACTTTCGCCAGCCTCCATTAATCACAGCTGGCAGGAGAGACTAGAGGGTCATGGGTAATTGAATTCCAGCCAACCTTCAAACCTAATTTAAGTCAACCCTTTGACCTCTTTCCTAACCAAATCTGCGGCTATGGCTAGTAAATAAATACTGTTTTTAAATCAGAAGAGGCCATTTTGGAATGCCTACTACAAGGTAGCTGTGTGAGAGATGCCTGCATTATTTCACTTCATTCATTCCCATCAGAACCCGGACACAAGGAATGAGCAGATAGTGGAGAGGAGCGGAAAGGTCACCTTGGGGTCAGTCCAGTGTGTGTGTAGGGGCGGGAGGGATGTGTGCTCTGCAGACACCCTGACTTCCTATCTTGGAAAGAAGATAAATCTTGGGCACTGACGGGAAGTCTGAAGCCCCTTGCGCACAGGAACATGGAATGAGAAGCACTTCCCTTCTCTCAAGGAGAAGCCACATAGGACCCTCAGAGCTTCAGTCCAAAGACTTTCATTCAAGTCCTTCCTGTGCCATTTTTGACCCACAGTATCAGGTATGCTATTTAACTCTCTGGGCCTCCCGGTTCTTATCTGAGATGAGGAGGAGGGTGCGCGCATGGTGGGGGGAGGGAGTGAGGGGAAATCGAGTGAGCACACTAACCCCGCAAGGCTATCTAGAGGATTTGGGGATTAAGTGATAGGTCTTGCAGGGACACGCCTTATGAACCGTAAGGCTCCTCCCACTTAGGATGCCGCTGTTAATTAGCCTCACGCCCTCTCAGTGCAAACCACCAGCCCATCATGGGACCTGTGAAACACAGGGCTTCAGATCAAAGGCTTAGGCAGACCGTACATGCTCTTATTTTAAATAGTGGAAGTTTAGGTAGAATTTATCACATTTGCTTCATTTCTTTTTTCTGGTAAATCACTGGGTCACCATCACGTCTGCTAAGCGTTAGTAGGATCTGGATTTTGTTGCCAGAATGTTCTCCCGGCATTTCAAAGTCTCCAAGCCCACCAGGCTCTGACGCACCTGTCGTCATAATGGAACAATTAAAAACCAGCTGCCAGTGACTCGGAGTGTTTTCCTGTCACCAACCTTTGAATCCACAGTACAGCTAGCATGAAATGTGACAGTATTCTTGGCGGCAATCCTTTTTTTAGGAACGAGGAGTCAAGAGTGTGCTGAGGTTTGTTGAGGGAAAGAGGAAACAAACAAACAAACAAACAATGTGCTTGAAAAATTCACTTTCTCTCTTTTAAGTCCAAAATGATAGGAGGTCCGGAAGATTTCACAAGCACCAGGAGACCCTGAATAGCCAGCCTGGAGAGGCCGGGGTTTAAGAGGGGATGTTAATGGAATTATGCGCTGATGGGGGATAACTGTCTGCTGTGGAGAGATAATTACCCGGGCAAAGAGGAGGTATCGTTGAAGATAAATAAACACTGAAGGAGAGACCTCAATGTTTATTTTCCATGCTGCAACATAATCTCCTCCACCATCAATTTCATCAGCATCACTGCTAACCCCAGGCTGAGCAATTTCACTTAAAAGAAAGAAATTAAATAACCTGAACGTACATGTAACAGTAAACAAAGTTGCAGGAGATGTGGGTTGGAAAGCTTCTGCCCCTGGAGTCAGTGGCAACCAGATTCTCTTTAACCTCATCCTTCTCCTCTGGGATATGATCAAAAGGACGGCAAGATCTGTCTCGTGCTCACTGTGGGCCTTAACTCTGGGTTAAGCATTTTATACACGAGGTTTAATTTCATCTGCATGAGCAATTCCATGAGTGAAGTGCTAGTAGAGGAAACCGGGGTGTCAGAGAAGTTAAGTAACTTGTCCAAGGTCTCACCCCTAGTGAGCAGTGGAGAGAGGGTTTCGAGCCTGGCAGACCAGCTCCAGCCAGTCCCAGAAAATCCCCGGAACGTGCCTTCTCCCCCAACTCCCAACTCGAGTCTGGACTTCTTGACTTTCCAGATGAGTTCAGGAGGGTTTATGACCTCTACAGCTGCCCCTGGTATCTTTATTGGAAAGGCTGCCAAATCTCCCATCCCGTCCTCCGGCCAGTTCTGCATTTGTTTTGAGAAGGTGCTTGCTCACATTCAACCCCAGGAGGTCAAGCTCGAGCTTTGTAGGACTCCTCCCCAAAGGCCTCGCGTTGGCCAAGTTCCCTGCCTTCTTCCTCCAATCCGGAAGCAACCATTGCCCCTCCCTCTGGGTTCTTTCCCTCGAAACTCATTATTATGGAAATAAGATACAGAAGACCTGAAAGGGTATTTCAGTGCACATCAGCCTCCCTTCCACCAAATTCCACAACTGTTCATGTGTTGCCATCTTTGATTCACTAATCAACCTTTCTCGCTACTTTTCTTTCTAATCCATCGGAAAGTTAAGTTTCATGACCCTTTAGCCCTAGATGCTTCATTCATCATGCAGCTCTTAAAAACATGGAGCATTCCTGCATGACCACATCACCATGGTCAGACCTGAGAAAATGAACTATAATCTCTTACCGTCATCTAGGATCTAGTCCAATGATCCATTTCTTAACATCTTAAAATAGATGTTTTTTTTTTTTAAATCAAGTTTCATGCACTGTATTGATAGTGGTAAATCTTTAGGCATTTGTAATCTACAAATCTACAGCTCCCCTCCCCAATTTTTCTCCCCCTCTACTACATTTAGTTTTTGAAGAATCTCTCTAATTTCTGCATAGTTGCAAATGCTTCCTAGTCTTAGTGATCTTCATGGGTCTCTACCTTCAGTTCTTAGCCTTCTTCAGTTAGTAAGATGGGAACTCTAGGATTTCCCCATGGGAGGGCTTGAGATCGAGGGCAATCTGGGTATAGGTGGGGGTTGGGGGTGGTGGTGAGAGGACTTTTTGGGAACAGAAACACTTAGAAAATAACCAACTTAAATTGTTGATTTATACTGGGGCACTCGGGTGACGAGTGGGGCACTGGGGTGGTTAAGCAGCGGACTCTTGATTTTGGCTCAGGTCATGATCTCAGGGTACTGGGATCGAGCCCCATGTTGGGATCTGTGCTCAGTGGGGAGTGTGCTTGAGGTTCTATCCCTCTCCCTCAACTGCACCCTCCCCGACTCACACATGCTCTCTTTTTCTCTCTCCCTCTCTCTGAGAAATAAACCTTTAAAAAAAAAAATGTTCATTTATTTGACATGGCAGCTCCCCTCACATAGAGGCAGTCCGTGCTACAGGCGAGGGGACAAATGGTAACGATGACCGGTACCGACTCTGAGCACACTGTCTAGCGTCACACCTCGGCTTTGTTCCCTACAAGCGGTTTGACTTTGAAAACGTTACTTCACCTCCCCGTTATCCAGTTTTATTATTTATAGAGTGATGGTGGTAATAATAATGGAATCCAATTCACAGAGTTGTGCAGCAAGGAATCGATAGACACAAAGCAGTAAGAGTCCTGCCCAGAAAAGAACATGATCCAGAAACGGCAGCTACTCTCCTCCTTGGTATTCTTCCCCCACCTTCTCTCAACATCTTTCTCTAGGCACTTCCTGGAACTGGAACATCCACACCATTCTGGCTGCCTGAGAATTTTGCCCCTGGCCTTTTACTCTATGTTCAATTTATTCCGATTGACCTGGGCAGCTTCTGATTTGCTTTCAACCTCATCCTCTTTTCTCCCTCTCTCTAATCTCCTACTGGGTTTATTTTCCCTGGTCACATTATTTTAAAAATATTCTTTTGATCCTTTTTTTCTTCTGCTATCTTGTGTGTCTGGAATAACTTCCTTTTTGCTCTAAGGCATAGCCCATCTTTTGAATGAAGATGCAATTCCATCTGTTGTTTCTACTCCAGGGACACTTTTTTGCTTAAGTGAACATCAAAGCTTCTTGGGTCTCAGTCATTCATTCATTCTTCCGTTCAGCCAGTCATTCAAAGTACTGGGCCCTGGCTAGACACTGAGGATACAGCAGTCAACTAGACAGGGTCTGGCATGGAAAAGCAACCAGCCAATTACTCAATGGGAGTCTCATCTACAGTTAAAGATGGGTTGAACTAAATAGTTCTAGAACATCCCTGTACCCTGACCACGTACGAGAATTCTGGGAGAATGATTGAAAGAATGCTAATGGATCCCTCTCTCAATGGATCCTGAGATTCCTACCAAAAGAATACAGTTAGAAGAGCTCTAGTTGCTTCCTGTTTTTCTTCAAGTCCTTGAAACATTTCTAGAATCATTTAAAGCTGTGGCCGTCCCTGCCTATTTCTGCAAAAGTGCATGTATTTTGTTAGAATAACTGTCAGAGCACACATCCCTCACCTGGAGAATGGGGAGAGTAGTAACACCCACCTTATACAACTGGGGGTAAACATTATATGAGGTAATATTAGTAAAATAGTTATAATGCAGCATGAATTTGTTTGTTCAATAAATTTTAAAAAAACACTGTTGAGAGATCCTGGAGTCAAAAGAAAGAACGACTCAGAGCTGGTAACCTTTGAAGCAGGTAAGTAAGGAAAGGTAGAAAGGACCAGGCCTGACACAAGCAGCAGGTAAGGCAGGGAACCATGGAAGAAATTGTGGAGGGTCGCCAGGGTGGCTCAGTCGGTTAGGCATCCAACTCTTGATTTCAGCTCAGGGCACGATTTCAGGGTTGTGGGATTGAGCCCTGCCTGGGACTCTACACTGGGCATTGAGCCTACTGAAGATTCTCCCTCCCTGTTCTGCTCTTCCCACACCTCCACACCCCCAGCATGCTGGATATGGGCTGATAATGTCCTCAGTTGCTGTCTTTGTTCTTTTATCTTTATGCCCTAATCCTTCTGTGTATTGTCTGGTCCTCTCTAAAGCTCCCATGCCCCCTTTACTAATGGAGAGAACTTCTCAGGACCTGATTCAGCAATTGGTACCTGGTAGGCACTCAGCAACTATACACATTCCTGGACTCTTTTACTCTACCCTTCTCTTTTGATGGAATCCTAACCCTTCTCTCCTGTACTCTCTGCCTCCCTGATCACTTTTAAAGTGCATGTAAGAAGAATCTAGAAGAAGACAATAAAAGCAAGAGCTAAAATCCATTTAATACAGCATAATTTTATTTTCTATGTAATGAAACTACATAGTGTGTACTTTTTTGTAAATTATTACAATGCTATAGATGACAATAATAATCTAATAAGAGTTTGTGGGATAAGTAATTGTATTCCATAGACTTCTACTCTTACAAACTCTTACAAAGTAATCTTACAAAGCAATCTCTACCACCAACACTCAGCACAGAATTAGTTTGGGGTGATGAAGTTTGGCTCTGTTGTACAGCGACTGATATTGACACATTACTATAGTAAAATATTTCTTTTTCAGGTAGTATTGTTGAAGTATGAGTGAGTTGAGTGAGTTTGGGCAGATACTGGGTGACAGCTGGATACCCACGCATGTGGCATATTCTTTGAGGGATGGATGCAGACCTAGCCTATAAAGACCAAGTTCTCAATGTCTGGCAGCAAGGTCTTGGTCTCTGGACCATCAACAAGACCCAGCCCATGGAGACATCAGCAGTTAGAAACAAGCAGCATCACTTAAGAAACAAAATATAAACCAAAAAGCCACAGTAAAATTCTTTTTAAATTGCATATATTATGTGTGAACGTCCTAGAAATATTAGAAAATATAGACAGGAAATTAATAAAGAAAAAAGTATTCATGAGTTCACTGCCCAGATCTGATCACTGTTAACATATTTATGTATATCTAGTTTTATTTTCAATGTGAATTTCAATGTATGGATGTATACAAATACATCCACACACAAGTGGGAACATATTAAAATTCTCTTGTATATTCTCTTAAAATTTTGCTCACACAGTCCTATGAACAAAAATTATATACCCATGATAAAATTTTAAATGGCTACATGGTATTCCATTAACTAACCTACTACCTATTTTATCAGTTAGGTTGTTTTCAGTTTTTCACTATATAAATAATGCTGTAATAAACATCCTCATACATACATCTTTGAACATTTGTCTGATTTGAGATAACTTTCTAAAAAAGAAATTTCTAGATCAAGCAGCATGTATATATTTAGAGCTTAGATACATGGTCAATCATAGCCTCAGAAAGTTTCAATCAATTTATAGTCAACCAGCATTCAGATTGGATTTTTTTATTTCGTTGGTTTATTTTTAAGTAATCTCTTAGCCCAATGTGGGGCTCAAATTCACAACCCTGAGACCAAGAGTCACATGCTCTACCGACTGAGCAAGCCAGGTGCCCCCCGATTGGACTTTTGAACAAAGTTTTCAGGCCAAGCTCAAGTCTAAGAAGAAGTTTGAGAATCACTTGCTGCTAAAAATCACAAGATGGCTTGATATATATGCAAAGTTGAAAATACTCCTGTTCACACAAGGATCTTTGATGCTGTGACCTAGGTCAATTCTACCATAAAGGAAAAGAGTATCCTTGTATATGTGGACATAATATATATTGATGAAAAAAGCCAAAACTCGACGGTTTTCAAACTTGTCAAGAGACAAACACAGGACGAGTCTACCCAGCCAGAAAAGTAAGTTACCAAAGGTGAGCATATTCATTTTTTTTTTCTTGTGGGAGTGTATTCATTTTTTTGTTGTTGTCTAACAAATCATCACGAAATTAGTGAATTCCAATACCACCTACTTGCTATATCTTTTCTTTTGGTCTATGTCTATGTAAGTCATGAATCTGGGCACAGCTTAACTGGTTTTTTGGTTGTTGTTGTTTTTTTAAGATTTTATTTATTTATTTGACAGAGACATAGGCAGAGAGGCAGGCAGGGAGAGAGGAGGAAGCAGGCTCCCCGCTGAGCAGAGAGCCTAATGCAAGGCTCAATCCCAGGACCCTGAGACCATGACCCGAGCCTAAGGCAGAGGCTTTAACCCACTGAGCCACCCAGGCTCAGGTTTTAAGAAAACTGGGTTTTCTTAAAATGCTGCAATCAAGATGTCGGCCGAGGCTGGTTTCCTATATGGAGGCTCATCTAAGGAAAGGTGCTCCCATGCTCATGCCACTTGTTGGCATATTTCTTTTCTAGTAGCTGTCAGACTCACAGAAACTTGATTCTTCAAAGCCAGCAAGAAGGGCAAGACTCTGGAGTGTATCCACTAGCAAGGCAGGTCTTTCATAATGTGATGTAATAGTGGGAATGATACTCCATTAACTTTGCCATATAACGTACTATAGTGACTAGAGTGGCATCCCACCACCTTTGTCATATTCTATCAGTCAGAGGCGAGTCGCAGATCCTTATCACCTCCTTGAAGACCTTGAAGTTCCTCCTTCCAGAGAAGATTACATAAGGGCCTGAACACCAGGAGCCAGGATCCTGCGGACCACCTTAGAGTCTGTTCATGATAGTGAACAACGCTGAAATCTCTCTCCTTGCACTGCTTTTCACTTGAATAATCAAGGGAGCCAAGGACTTGGGAAAATGTAAAATATGAAACTCATTGACATAAAATTTTCCTCTCATTTCAGCTGGAGGTGAATAACGTGGCATTGTGCAAACAACGGTTGGCCCGAGATAAATGTGGCGTCTTCAGAGGTGTACTCTGGAACATGTGTTTTACGTTTTCCTGGGAATTCGGTTCTACTTCTCTATGACTAAGTTATTTTCCTTCAGTTTTGTCTTGTGGAATGAGGTGGCTTACTCCCAAACCTATGTCATGATGACCACAGTTGAGACATTTTCCATGTGAAATTCTGCTAGCTATTCTTACGTCTCTAATTACTATGTCTCCCCCAAGACCTAGCCATGAGTGTCCACAACACTTTAAAAAATGTTTTAAATACAAAAGGAGGCAGGCTGTTCAACATATTTTTTGAAATAGTAATATGAATTATGTTATTAAACATGAACATGAAAGGAATTCCCTATATATGTCCATATTTTTATCTTCCTTTTTAAACTCCAAAAAGAGTTTAGGTTCTACATTTCATACCTTCTTTTTACTCTAATGAATTATTGCCTTACTTGAAAAGCAGCCATAATACATCACATTATGAAATACATAATACAACATTTTCTGGGGACAACATTGTGCATTTAATGTATCTTCTTATCACTACTCAGAATTAACATTTGTGAGTGCATCAAAACCTGGGACGGGAGGGAAGGAAGGGAAGAATATTCTTCTTAAAGTCCTTAATTCTTAGGCCCTTGTCTTCCTGAGACTGGTTTCCTTACTACACCTACCTTTAGGTAGGCCTAATGGTCCATGGGTAAGAACCATACATGACTGGAGAGGAGTGGGAGCCTCAGTCACTCAGTGCATACTGGACAGATTTCTATAAGGCTTTCTATAAGGCTTCATTAATCAAACTATTTCTTCAAAGGGATCAAAGTGAAATACTGTGTGCTCAGTGAGGATGGTGATAATGGAAGAAGCTAGTTCAATATGTAGAGTTCCAAGCCTGTCCCCCTCTTCGCTGCTTAGCTTCTTGCCCCACCCCACCCTCCAAGAAAGGGGGACTGGGGGCGGGAGGATGGCTCCATGGCTCCCGCTGGAACTGTGTTTGGGAAACTGATCTCTTTACTGATTGGCAAGATGAGAAAGGAACTAAGGAGGGACACAGAGTGCCCTTGGATAAAGGTGCTTGCGGGGCTAGGAATTGGGTGGGGGGAAGCTAGAGAATAGGGCAGGGCAGGAGGTTTTAGTAACAGTTGCTCTAGACCTTATATAGGACCCCCTTGAGTGTTAGAAGGAATTGTTCATGAAGACCAGTGTTGCTGTTTAGGCTGGGCTATGTGTGACATCCTTCTGATCCCTGCCCACTCCCACCCCCGGTCCTAAGCACGTGTTATGACATGTAAGCGGGTATTACAGTGATCCATCCATCCCAGCCTGTACTTCCTAGGGCTGCCATAACAAAGTAGCACAACTGGGTGGCTTGAAACAGCAGAAGTGTCTTCTTTCAGAGTTCCAGGGGAAAGTCCAAGAGCAAAATGTCAGCAGGGTCACATTCGCCCTGAAACCCAGAAGAGAATACTTCCCTTCCCTGTCCCTGGCTTCTGGTGGGTGCCAGAAATCCTTGACATTCCTTGGCTTCCAGACACGTCATTCCACCCTCCACCTCCGTCATCACATGTGTTCTTTGTGTGTGTGTGGTGTCCTGTGTGTCATCTCCTCTTATTATAAAAACACCAGTCGTATTAGTTTAGGGAGTACTAACCCAGTATGGCATCATATTACCTAATTACATCTATAAAGACCCTGTTGCCCAATCACGGCCCATGCTGAGGTTCTGGGTGAATGTGAGTTTTGGAGGGCCACTATTCAACTCAGGACAAAACAGAATACAGAGAAATGCACACCCATACAATTGAAACTATTAGCCAATTAAATTTGGTCTTTATGCTCTATTAGGTTAGACTTAGAAACAAAGCCAATGAAATTCTGCTTGGGAAAGGAATCGATCTGGAAACTCAACTTCTCTAGTCCTTTCTTAGCCAGCAGACCTCACCTCAAGCAACATGCTGTACCTTCCTGCTGACCGTGATCTCAAATCACCCCCTTTCCTACGCATCCTGCACACACACACCCACGCACACACACACACCCATGCGTGCTTGCACTTGCACACACCCCAGGGTACAGTGACATCAGAACACCACTCCAGTAGATGACTCCTCATTTTCGTAGCTGAGGAGGTCTTACCAGGACATTCCCTCACAGCCAGAAGATGTCTTAGGCCAAAGTTTGCCCAAGCAGGGGTTGTGTGGTTTAGGACAGGGAGAGTCTGATCTCAGATACTCACTCCAGGCTCAGATGTGCAGAGAGAACATAACTTCTTCACTTTCTATGACTGACCCGATTATCCTTAAGTGTCCCCTGATCCTCACACCACTGACGAATGAGGGGTGTGGGTAGAACCAAATTTTAGTCCAATCTGCTAGACTTGGGCCATTCCAGGAAGCAATCTCTTTTGAGTGAGTCAGTTTTTCCAATTTACATCACTCTTACTGTTTCTCTTCAAGATGGTATCTGGGCATGTGGGAAGCTCAAAGACTTTGGGCCACTGGTGAAGAGGGAGGCCCATGGCGTTGGGCGACTTCATAGCTACAAGCTAGCTGGGGTCTGCAGGAGTGTTTGGTCTGTGAGTCCAGACTGTTTGGAGCGAGTTCACTGCCGACATGTGCAGCTGGGGCCCTTGTAGTCTTGTTCTCCTGGCTTGGTCAGGGGTCCAGGTCTTTGCTGCTGACTCAGCCCCATCCCAGCCCTGTCCCAGCCCTCCCTGGCACTCTAGCTGGGACTTCCTCTCAGGCTTCAGCTTGGTGGAGGGACCCACCCATGTCCCAGCATGGCCACCATCCCCTCTGGAGGCAGGGCACAGGGACTGGAGGCCCCTCAGGAAGACACAGCCTTCTGTCTCCACTTGTCCCATTCTGAGCAATTCCTCCTGTCTGTAATTATGCTTAGTGGGGCACCTGGCTGGTTCAGTCAGTTAAGCCTCTGCCTTCGGCTCAGGTCATGATCCCAGGGTCCTGGGATGGAGCCCCGCATTAGCCTCCCTGCCCAGCAGGGAGTCTGCTTCTCCCTCTGCCTCCCCCCTCCACTTGTGCTCATGCACTCTCACGTTATCTCTCAAATAAATAAATACAATCTTTAAAAAATTAACTATTCTTAATTATATCACCTGTTCAGGACCAGGGCCGGAGCCTGGGGATGACATGAAGGAGGTACAGTCATCCCCTCGTCCACGGTTTTGCTTTTTGAGGTTTTGGTTACCCCCCCCTCTTCCATCACGGTCTGGGAGCAGATGCTCCTCCTTCCGAGGGGGCACTGTCAGGAGGTCAACAGTAGCCTAATGCTGCACCCTTCACCTCCCCCCGCCTTCGTCTCTCAGGTAGGCATTTTATCCCACGTCGCCACAGGAAGGAGTGTGAGTACAGTACGACGAGGTTTTTAGAGAAAGAAGCCCCATTCACATGACTCTAATTGCAACATATTGTTATAATTGTTCTATTTTATTATTAGTTACTGCTGTCAGTCTCTTACTGGGCCTAATTTATAAATCAAACTGGATCATAGGTATGTATGGCTAGGAAAAAACATGCAGTGTATTTAGGGTGCAGTAATCTCAACAGTTTCTGGCATCTGCTGGGAGTCTTGGGAGGTACTAAATAACTTTAAATAAAATTAAGAAACAGGGACGCCTGGGTGGCTCAGTTGGTTAAGCGGCTGCCTTGGGCTCAGGTCATGATCCCAGCGTCCTGGGATCGAGTCCCACATCGGGCTCCTTGCTCGGCGGGGAGCCTGCTTCTCCCTCTGCCTCTGCCTGCCACTCTGTCTGCCTGTGCTCGCTTGATCTCTCTCTCTCTCTGACAAATAAATAAATTTAAAAAAATTAAAAATAAATAAATAAAATTAAGAAACAGTATATGAAATTAGTTTGTTTTTCTTATAGTCCTACATATTTTATACATTAGTCTGCGAAGGAGTCCATGGGCTTCCCCAGAGTACTAAAGGGGTTCGGGATGCAGAAAGTTTAAGGTATGGTGCTGGACTGTCCAGTATGGTGGTCACCTGCCGCGTGTGGCTGTGGAAGTTAATTTTTAGTTAGTTAAAATTAAATTAAATCAAATACTCAGATTCTTAGTATCACTGCCTCTGCCCTGGCTAGCTCAAGTCTCTGAACCACAGGGGAGGACAGACAATGGTGATGGAGGAAAGGCTTAAATAGAAACAGGAAAACAAAAAGAATCAACCCAATCCCAATGTTCCTGTTTGAAAATGTTGTCCACGATATTGGAGGTGGGGTGATGGCAAGTGCGGCAGAGCAGAGACAAATGCAGAGTGAAGCAGACAGCTCTACACCAGGGCTATCCAAAAGAACTTTCTGCCGTGATGGCCATATTCTATACTGTCCACTATGGTAGTCACTAGTGGCATGTGGCTACTGAGCACCTGAAATGTGGCTAATGCTACTAAGGGTCTGAGTATTTAATTTAATTTAATTTAATTCAGTACTCTGGGGAAGCCCATGGACTCCTTCGCAGACTAATGTATAAATATGTATAAATAAGTATAAATAGGATTATAAGAAAAACAAATTAATTTCATATTTATACTATTTCTTAATTTTATTTAAAAATCTAAAATTATGTCATTATTTTAAAATTTGGTGATATAATCTTTATGTATTTCTTTATTAATGCATTACTACCAATCTAGCAGTGAGTATAATCATAATTTCAAAGTAGTCATGAGCATAAATATTATTTGAGATATCTAATACAATGTAATGTGATACTAAAATATCTATGATTTGTATGTGTCATAAGGTCACCCATGCTGCTAATACATGCTCTGACTTGGGTTCCCTTGGGAGTTAGTGGAAATAACCATGTAAACTTCTTCCCACCCAAGTTCACCAATTCCCTAAATTCTTTTCAGAGATCTGTTGGGGAGACATGGATCCAAGCCAAAAATCCCTGCTGGAGACTTCTGTAAACAAGGCAGATTGATAAATAAGGTTAATGCAGTCTGATATGAGGAAGTGGAGATGCAACATGGGGGACTAGAGGGGCAGAAAAAGAAGAAAAGAAACAAGATGGGATTGGGAGGGAGACAAACCATAAGTGACTCTTAATCTCACAAAACAAACTGAGGGTTGCTGGGGGGAGGGGGTCAGGAAAGGGGGGTGGGGTAATGGACACTGGGGAGGGTATGTGCTATGGTTAGTGCTGTGAAGTATGTAAACCTGGCGATTCACAGACATCTACCCCTGGGGATAAAAATGTTTATAAAAAAAATTAAAAATTATATTAAAAAAATATTTCTGGAATGCCTAGTATATGCCAGGCACTGTTCTAGACACTCGAATTACAGCTGTGAATGAGACAAAGTTGGAGTTTTCAAAAGATTTGAATTTCAGTGGAGGAGACAGGCAATGAACTGATAACCAGAAAATATAGCAGAAGATCTGACAAAGTGACTCGGACGGATGGTGGTTATTTTAGATTATTAGCAAAGTCTCTCGAGAAAGTGACATTTGAGCTGAGGCTTGAAGGAAAGGATGAGCCAGGCAAAATCTGGAGACAGCACCTTCTGAGCTTGGGAATAATAAATATAAAGGTCCCAGAGCCAAAAGGGGTTGGTTTGACAGGAAGAGTACAATCAGCAAGAGAGAGCACCACGGAAATGAGATCAGAGAGGTGGGGAGTCCAAGTCAGGACTGGAATTGGTGAGTTATTGTCACATATGGCAGGGAATTTAGATTTTATTCTAAGTCCACTTAGCATAAAAGGTGGGTTATATGACACTCTTGGTAAAGAATAGATTAATAGGGAATTGGAAGCAGGAGCTTTAATGAGATGGAACAGTGGTAGGGAGGAGGATTTGAGGCAGGATCAAGACTTCTATTTTACTTTTATTAATGCCTTTAAGGGATGGAAGTACAGAAGTATGGATATATGTACCAGAGCTCAGTAGAGAAGTCAAGATTTGTGCTATCAATGTTGGATTCATGAGAATGAGAAACCATGAGAAAGATGGCACTTAAGTCATGGGATTGAAGTCAACCAACAACAGGGTTTGTACAGAAAAGAAAGGGCCTAGGGAAATCAAGTCCTTAGGATTCGTGGGGTTTTTTAAAATTATTATTATGTATTGTGCTCCCTTTTTTGGCCTCTACTTTCAGGTTAGTTTATACTTCCCAAGGCAATAAAGTCCCTCCGACCAAAATAGCTCAGCTGCTGATCTGGGAGATTGACTAGAGGTTAAAATGATGACCTCACCAAGGCTTCTGATAAAATACAATTACAAGTCCCCTCTTTGCAAGGACCCCTGACTGCCTATTTCTATAACCTCACAAGGGCACTTCCATGAGCACTTGCCATTCACTTTTGGAGTCGAGCAGCTGTGGATCTCCTTCCTGCATCGGAAGAAGTCCCGCTTTCTGGGTCCTCTCTTCCCCTATCGATTTCCCAGTGCCAGCAGGTGCTGGCAATCAGACACGCCCATAGAGAAGCCGGGGGCAGAGGCCAAACCCAATCCATTCTGGAGAAGGCCATTCTGAACTCACGTTCACACCAGAGTTAGGAGGTGCGGAGGTCCCAACGGTTGTGACCAGTGCCCTGGTGTTGTCCATGGTGCAAACGGGAGTGTCCTCACACAGCAGGGAGCGGGAGCGTTTCCACTGGAGCTGTCTATGGGGTCATGGAACATTCTTTCTTAGAACACATTCTCCATGCCTGGCTTGCTGGCTCTTCCGGGAGATTCTGGGAGCTACCTCATACTCTTTAATACATTCCTTCTTTGCTAAGCCAGTGTTGATGTTTGGGTTTCCTGGGAAACCGAGAGATTTATGTGCAGGAGGTTTTTGGGTGGAGTGGCCTCAGAGTCAACATCTGTGAAGGGTGAGGGCTGCAGGACAGAGCAGTAGAAGGACAGGACGGGCGCTGCTGTCACGGTAGAAAACTCATCTGATCCTGAGAGAGCTCTCAAGCTGGGGAGTCCTTTAGCGTTTGTCCTGAATTGAGCCAAAGGGGCAGGAATTTTTTTTTTAACCCCTGCTCTCCCATTGCCCAGTCCTTAGACACAGGCTGCCCCAGGGAGGGGCATGTCCTTGGGCAAGGTGACTCTCAGACGGACAGCCACCCCTGGCTAGCGATCTTGCAGAAACACATCAGTGTCCCTCACTCCCAGTCTCCACGACCAACGTTAACAGTTCGCAAATCTCTTCTTGCCCTGAAGTCTCATAATCATCTGCTTATTTTCTCCACAGTTCGAATGAGAAAATGAGGCTCAGAAATATCAAAGGCAGAAGAAAGATGGAGACTGTTTTCCTGCAACGGGACAGTGGATAAGCAAACAGTAGCGAAAGTAGACAGAGGTGGCCAATCTCCACAGCCCCTGGCAGGTCACCAGGGGCAGAGACAAAGGTGGCGGGAGCCCCAGCAGTTTCCTGACTTCCGCCTTGTAGCCACAGTGGTTGGTCTTGAGACCAAAAGGTCCCCTGATTTCTACTCCTCCCTCTCTTCCAAAAATTTTGCAAGCACTTAATTTCCAATTAAGTATGCAGCCAGTCTCTTTCTGCTTGAAGTGCTTCCACTGGTTTTCTTTTTTCTCTGCAGAACCTGATACGGCACCCCAAGAGGGAGGCCAGCCTCGCCGACTCTGCCTTCCACACCCATGCACATGACGCAACTGGAGAAAAATGTTCTCTACCTGGAGAGAAACACAGAAAGTAGCATAGAATGAACCAGATTCCTAAGTGGGAGATGACTGCTCCCACCAGGGAAACCAGGGAAACCGGGGGCCCATTGGAAGTTGCTTCTTGGAGAGGTGGGCTTCGAGCCTTGTCTCGCTGTCTGGATTGTAATACTTAACCTTTTCCACCAGGACGCCGGGTGCCAGCTTGGAACTCTCCAACACCGAGGAGAAGGGAGATCTGCGATCCTGCCTGGTGGGCAGGACGCCTCCTGGGGCACCATGTCGACAAATGCTTTTCTAATGGAGCAGATGTGCGGCAGCTCATGACCATTGGCTATTGGCCAAGTGGCAGCTCTAGTCGAAGGCCCCAAAGGCCGAGGGAATGACAACAACAAAAAAAGAGCATTTTATGGGCCCCAAGATTCCCATCCCCCTGCAAGGAACAGAGAGGAGCAGTGGACTCTTTAGGATCGTAAGAGTCATGTGGATTTGTAAAGTCTTCAACTCTACAAATGCAAGTGTGGAAGAGATATTCAAGGACAGCCCACCTGTAAGTGCAGAGCCTGGAGCACAGAAGATGCTATGAAACTGTAATGTAAGGGGGGGGATTAAGATAACGTGCAGGTACCTTTTTAACATAAAATATCCAGTTTCCACTTCATAAGGCTATTTCCATGTTTTGGGCAACAGCTGGTCCCACTTTACTGCTGTGGGTACAGTGAGTTCTAGTAAATACTGTGTAATAGATGTATTCATATGCTCCGTCCTTTTAACAATCTTCTTAATTAGGGTTCTGTCCTTTTAAGCAAAGCATTTATATGGTGCCTTTATTGCATTCGAATATAGCATTAGCTTCAATAGACAATATAACTTTATGAGTTTTCTTTTTCTTAATTGCTTTACAATGAAGGGGATTTATTTTATCATCAGCATGGAGTTATTCCCGTGGGTACATTGCTATGGAGGCTTATAAATCTCTCTTGAGAAGGAAAGATCCTAAAGAATATAGGAGATGGTGGTGGGTTGACCACTTACTCAGGGCTGGGAAACTTGAGGTTTTTAATCTAGAAAATGGGATCCATATCTCTCTTGCCTATGTCATGAAATGATTGTGAACACCAAATAAAATATTACATACAAAAGGGCTTTATGGGGCGCCTGGGTGGCTCAGTGGGTTAAAGCCTCTGCTTTCGGCTCAGGTCATGATCCCAGGGTCCTGGGATCGAGCCCCACATCGGGCTCTATGCTCGGCAGGGAGCCTGCCTCCCCTTCTCTCTCTCTCTCTGCCTGCCTCTCTGCCTACTTGTGATCTCTGTCTGTCAAATAAATAAATAAAATCTTAAAAATAAATAAATAAATAAATAAATAAATAAAAGGGCTTTATAATGCACCCAGAGTTAGGAGCGTTTTCAAGCACTACTATCCTTCCGTTGGAAGCCCCTGACCTCACACCGCATGGGGAGACGGGGCTAGCGCTTGATGTAAAGGCATTAAGGGACACTTAGCTTCTCCAGATACATGGGCCCAGGGAGCAGGGAGAGCTTGGATTGTTTGGAAAAGATGATGGAGGCTAAGCAGAGCTGAGAGCACCCCCCCACAGACAATCTGACACGTAAGTCTGTGCTTCCTCTCCTGTACACCATGTTGTTTTCCAGCCCCCACACAGCCAGCCTCACCCCAGATAGTCTTCCTCACATCTGAGTTCAAACAAACAACTCTTCATTTAAGCAAATGAATGTTCTGGAAAAATCCTCTCCGTACCCTAGGGCACGAGGATTCCATTTATTGGGATCAGACGTCCTAATCTGCCTTTCAATGTAGATAAAATGGAACCTAACTGACATTAGGTTTCCGCTATTTCTGCCCAAATAGATATATCTCCCACAGAGTAGTTTTCAAATATGAAAGACACAAAATTATGAAGTTAGGCTCTACCGTCTTTCGAATCCTCCTACGTTGCTGGTAATCCAGCATCCACCTGGATCATTTTCTTGACCATTATGCAGCACGGAACCACAGGAATGTTAGCCACCTTTCAAATCACAGAGTGAAACCCATTGTGTTGTCCATGATACATTCAATGAGAAAATTTAATTCTTTCAAGCCTGGCTGTTTTATCGACATCTTTTAAACATATCAAGGTTTCCATGTATCCTCAACCACATAGACATGGAGGCAGGGTCAATAAAGGAAAAAGATCACTGGGCATGGTGTCAGAAAAGAGAAGTTTGAATCAGATCCTAGCATTTAATAGCTGGGCAAGTTTGAGCAAGTTACTCTATCCCTTTGGGCCTCAGTTTGCCAAGTTCATAAAATCAACTCCACAGGGCAAGGATCAAATGAGATAATGTGGATGAAAGAGCTTTGAGAAAAATTGTATGTTGGCTGGTTATATGTTATGATCACGGACAAATATTCTCATTTATGGGTATCTTATTGACACTGGAAAATCTCAAGCATATTCTCATCTAAGACACTGATTTGTACATCTCTCAGTTGCACGTCAAGGTTGGGAAGGATCCTTTCCTTCTTGGCTTCCCTCTCCTCCTCTCTAGTTTTAATATTTTATTTAATTGTGGCCATGCCCTTCTTGGCTGACCTCTCAATTCACAATCAAACCACAAGAGTCTCATTGCCAATTTCAAGTCCATCTAACTACTATCCAGAGATACAGGATTTTATACCCTCTGAATGATCCTGAGAATCTAAGTCACAAGAGGAGGAAAGGGAAATGTGGAACATTCTTAGAGCCCTGAATGAAAGGGAGATGTCAGGGCTATAGCAAAATGTAAAGGCCAAATGATTTTCCATGTCCCAGTCTTACTGATTCTGAGGGTCTGTTTGCCTATGTAAGTCTAAAATTCAATACCAAGCTATTTCGTTTAATCTGATGGAGAGTGAGGGAAATGTTCATCTTTGGATAAATCTGGAAAGGTAAGTAGGAAACCATGTGAAAACATATTTGCCATCAGTTGAAACCTACCACTGGCTAAGTGTCCATTGGGGTTTATAGGGAACCAATAATTAACACCAATTTTTCTTGCCCTTATTCTGAACCAACTAAGAAATAAAACAAGAGCTTAGGGCAGGTAGAGAACCAAAACATCACCTTTATTATAGACAATGTGAACATTAGGAATGTGGCTAAAAACTATACACAAGTGAACTTCCTAATACTTTCTAATATTTAAGAGCATGCCTGATATCTACAAGCGAATGGGCTTCCTCTCCTGCAGGCTTACTGCTAGTCTGAGAGCAGCGGTGACTTAGGCTCTCGGCAAGTGGGCTCCCTCCCAAGAGAAAGAGAAAAGGAAGGAGTTCGGGAATGAATTTCCAGTACCTCCTTTCAAACTCAGCCTGACGAAGAATAAGGAATGGGGAGCAGAGAAACCCAAGAATGTTATGCCAGTGGAACTTCCCCCCATATGAAATATCAACTCTTGAAAAGAAGCATTCCTCTATAACAAAGCAACCACTCTTTCAGCCTGAAAGTAAATTTCTCTGAGAAGAGTTAACTCTGAAATCCACAGTATCACGTAATTGTGCTTCTTAAAGATGATGACGCGGCTGAAACATCCATATTTTAAGAATACTTACATGTTGCAAAATATTTGGCTGCCACATGTTTCATCTGCCTTCTTACAGTGCATTCTCCTCTAGGCTATCTACCCTGCTAATTATAAAATCATCCATCAACCCAAGTCTAGTAAGGCAATAGTTGAAAAGCAGTTGGAAATGGAGGGGTTGAACAATGGCTGGTTTCCAGATCACAGAGTCAACGCTATGAAACAGCAAGATGGCGCATATATATATATATATATATATATATATATATATATATATATATCCCCCCCCCGCTCCCTCAGCCTGGATTACTTCTTAGTGTTCCTGATTCTGCTGGCAGGAGTCCTGTCGAATTCAGGAAAACCATATGAAACCCTTCCCGAGTGTTGCCAAAATAAATCGTTCATCGTATCAGATGTAGCACCAAAAAGTGTTCCATCATAGTCAATTTTCTGTTTTGTAACTGTTCCCCTTGGCTTCATTCAGGACCTGCCAAGAGGAAAGGAAGCCCATATCGTACAGGCCACATCTTGCTATCTGCCAAAGAGAGGACAGTAGGGAGTGCTCATGGGGTCAGAGTAAGGGTACCCCAAATACTAATGAGAGATGTTGATTACAGCCTGATTTCAAATATCCCTCTGGGAATGTAAGGAGTTTGGGATCTTCTGCTATATCTGTTAAAGCTTGAGAGTATGAGAATCTCAGGAAAGTTCAATTTTCACAGAATGGGGATAATCAGTAGGATTTGTGTATGCATGTTTCAAACATGGCTTCCTAACATGCAAATTTGTATAAAGTAATTATAATTGCTTCCTCCATCTGATTCAGTTTAATAGAACCATGCCATCTAGATCCTTTGTTATCTGGGCTGCTATTCATTTCTCAGTTACAGGAGAAAGAAAGAAGGAAATGATAACCAGGAGAGCGAGATCCAGATTTTTTTTTTTTAAAGAGCAAAAATAGAATAGTTCAGCAACAACCAGAATCTGTCCTGGGGTAGAGCACACTGACACATGTAGCCTAATCATGGTAGATCCTTAGAAAACAGAGTGAATTCCCTGGAACTAAACCTGCACCCACTCCACATTTATAGGATTCCACAGGTGTTAGCATTAATGTGCTAGAGGTCTATGCAGTTCTCGAACACTAATTATGGCACAGAACCTTTATTCAATGCTCCTGGAGCAAGCACAGGGTTAGGGGTGCAGACTCCTCACACAGTCAAAAATGCACGTACAATTTTGACTCCCCCAAAACTTAATTAGTAATAGCCTGTTGACGGGAAGCCTTACCAATAACATAAACAGTCGATTAACACGTATTTAGTATTCTATATGTATTCTAGCCCATGTTTTTACAATGAGGTAAGATCTTTTTTCTTTAAGATTTTATTTGTTTATTTGACAGAGAGAGATAGAGCACAGTAGAGGGAACAGCAAGCAGAGGGAGAGGGAGAAGCAAACTCCCGGCTGAGCAGGAAGCCCGACGCCGGGACTGGATCACAGGACCCTGGGATTTTGACGTGAACTGAAAGCAGAGGCTTAACCAACTGAGCCACCTAGATGCCCCTACAATACAGTAAGATCTAAGCTTATTGGAAGACCCCAAATTTGGAGATCGGACACCTGGAGATGGTTAACTGTTGCATGAGCAGAAATGTATTTAGGAAAATGCACCCTAGCAAAGCACTGTGGCCCCTACTTCGCCATACTTTCAACACAATCCTTCCAAATCTGACATTTCAGTCCACCAGCTGGGGTTCTAACACCCGCATTCCAGTGTATGTGTGGGTTGGGGGACGTCGACATGTTTTGTAGAGAAGTTAAAATAGGAAAGCCACCTAAGAGGTGGGCTACTTCTTATTATCCCTATGTGACCAATAGCTCTCAACAATCTGAGAGATACAATTTCTTTCCTCAAAAAAATATTTTACTGCTCTAAATTCTAGACCAGCACAGCTGCCACCATTAGGTTTAATCGTAGATAGGAAGCCTCGATTAGCACGTTTCGTTATTTATCCTTTAATAAACACTGTAAATAGAAATGAATAGAAATAGAAATAGAAATAGAAATAGAAATAGAAATGAGTTGTAGAACTCACAGTGATGCAGTTACCTACACTGTGCTTCCCAGTGGCCAAAGCTAACAGGCAAGAGGAAGCGAACGTGGTACACCAGCCTATGACCAACATAATGCAAAGTGACAGAGGCAGAAGGAGCACTGGTGGGAAGCATTCAGGAAGCCAGTATGTTCCTTGAGGCCCTAGGAGTCATCATTTGTGATCATAGCTAAGGATAATTATATGTTAATTAATGAATAATTATGATACCATGGGACAAATGTTGCTGGTGGTTCATACAGAATGGGGAGTGAGCTAACTTGATGGTGGGAGTGAGAAGAAACAGAGAAGGACATACAAAAGAAGGGAATCACATATTGGACTCCGCAGCAGTGCAGAGGAATAAAAGGCCATGTGAGTTTGAAAAGCACAGGCACTCCAGCATGACTGGGAGGAAGCACGTGATTGAGGGGGCCACACCCAGCTTTTGAATGGCAGCAGCCTAGGCAAACCGTGGCCCTCAGGCCAAATCCGGCCCCTGGACTGTTTTTGCAAATAAAGTTTTATTGGAACACGGCCATGGGCATTCTTTTACATATTGTTACAGGCTGCTTTCTCGTTCACTACTACCGCAAGGTTGAGTGATGGAGAGAGACCACACGGCCACCTTAAATATTGACCATCCGGCCCTTTACAGAAAAAGTCTGGCAACCTCTGATGTAGAACCTACAAAGGAGTTTGAATTTTATCCTGTAGTTTAAAGGAAAATGGTAAAAGGTTTTTAAAAGTTAAGAGAACTGCAGGGTGGGACGCCTGGGTGGCTCAGTTGGTTAAGCAGCTGCCTTCGACTCAGGTTATGATCCCGGCATCCTGGGATCGAGTCCCACATCGGGCTCCTTGCTCGGCAGGGAGCCTGCTTCTCCCTCTGCCTCTGCCTGCCACTCTGTCTGCCTGTGCTCGCTCTCTCTCTCTCTCTCTGACAAATAAATAAATAAAATCTTAAAAAAAAAAAAAAAAAAAGAGACCTGCAGGGTCCCCATGACAAGTTTACCTCACAAATACTCGGCTCAGTTCCTTAAAGGGAAAGATGATTTGATGTGCCACTGAACCCGTACACCTCAGGGAAGACAATTCAGGCCGGAGTACGTCCAAGAGTCTCAAGAGTTACCTGTGTACCGATCTGCTTTGGGCAATGAAATCCTGAACCCTTGACTTCCCAAGCAGGACAGATTTTGGATGTTCCAAGATTCTAATCAAGAACAAGTGCTCCAGCAGACTCAGTAGAGACAGGCTCCAGGCCAGTGTGAATGGATGGGTCAGGAGTAAGGGGAGTACCCGAGACACATTATTTACCTAAAGAGTCATTTTGTGTGACACCCCCACATTCCCGAGGCATATGACAGAGTGGTTAGAAGTTCTGGCTCTAGAGTCAGCTTCTGGGTCAAAGCCTGGCTACGGTCACCTATCAGCCATGTGTCCTTGGAGGTAAGGCTCAGTCTCCTCGTCTGTCAGATGGAGATACCAAAGGACCAACCCTATAATAAAGTTGTGGTGAAGGTCAATGAATTATACAGTTCCCATCACAGAGTAAGCAATCAACTAATGTTCATCATTCCCATTACTAGAACCATTGAGACGGATTTACTCCTGACTTTAAACGTGACACTCTCTCTCTCTCTATATATAATCTATTATATTATTTTACGTCATATCTCACCATCCCACCAAGACCCTGTTCCCAGCATCTGTTAGTTATTATACGAGTTTCTTATGGCTGCCACAAACTGGGTGGCTTAAAATAGAAATTTGTTATCTTGCCATTCAAGAGACTAGAAGTGTAAACTCAGGGTGTTGGCTAAGGCTTACTTCCTCTGAAGGCTCCTGGGGAGGATCCTTCCTGATTCTTCCAGAGTCCAGTGTTTTCCCACAATCGGTGATCTCCCTTGGCTCGTAGCTGAGTCTCTCCAGTCTCTGCCTTCCTGGTCCTGTGGCCTCCTTCCCTGTACATGCATCCCTGACTTCCCATGACCTTCTTCTGAGAACACCAGCCCCTGGATTTAGGGCCCACTCTAATCCACTATGACCTCATTTTAACTTAATAAAGGACATATGAAAAGCTCCTGTTTCCAGATAGGGTCACATTCTGAGGTTCTGGGTGGACAGGAATTTTAGGAGATACGATCTGACCCAGCAGAGCTATTTAAAGTCACAGTTTCCCAATGACATCTTCAGGTCATCACTATCTTTTAGGTACCAGTCCTCTGTTGCTGGCACTCTCTCTGTCCCTCTCACTCCTAACTGCACGTTGAAGCATATTCACCTCTACAAAAGAAAGCTTCAGAAACTTGCCCCTTCGTTGTTTTACCTCTTCCTTGGCAAAGCAGAACACGAGTGGATCATTCTTTGCCTTGGGCCTATGCTTTGCCATTTGGAACACTTCTGATTGGAAAACGAAAGCTTTTCTCTTAGAAAATACATTTCAAGTTGCGAACAATCAATTTACAAACTATTTTTAAGAATGCTGCCAGCTTGATGTTGGGGAAAGCCTGCATTGTTAATGAGCCACCAGGCAGGGTTTTGGACTGTCATCGCAGCCCCTCCAGGAGTCCAGCTTTAGAGCAATCCCTGCCAAGAACGATGCCTGTTTGATTTTTAAGAAATGAGTATCATTATCAAACATAGACATTTTATTTGGGGCAGGCTCCTCTAAAATATAGTCCATTATTAGACAGGATGCTAGCCAACATGCAAGGAATTTAAATACTAGATTTCTCAGGGTGGGTTTTTTTAAAATCAGAGCCAGGGACAAGGTTCTGGGTCCAGGTAGCTTGTTTGAGAGGTGATCCTGGAAAGGGAAGCATGAGGGAGCAGAGACAGAGAAGGAGACAGAAGGAAAAGCCAAAATGAAATGCACAGTCGAGGACATTGGGGCTGAGGGCTATGAAGCTTTGGTCTTCAAGGACTTTGGGGAATCACAGAGAACACCTTCCCGAATCATCCTCCTGAAAGAAGGGGGCTGAAGCATCGTCTAGTTTCTCGCCATTAGGTGACGATTGCCTCTGGGCATTAACTCTTTACACACTTCTCCGTACCTACTTGGGAGGAGGTGCTGGGACAGAATGTGCTTAAAACAGGGCCCAGCAGAACGTGATGGGACGTCACTCACATGTAACTGGTCCACCACCACTGTGGCTTCAATCAGGGATAGGTCAAGGGAAGGTGGCTCGGGTGCCAGAAGCAGCTGCCATATTGGAATTCCTTCTTTTCCTCATGGATCTGATCTTCACTGTGCTCGTCAACTGAAAGTTAACGGCCCTATGGATTAGGAATGGCCTATTGTATCTTCCTTTTACAAGGGACATATGATTAAAGTATTGTAACCGGAACACAATGGGTGTAACGTTGGTTCAGCGAAGATACTTTTGGCTGCAAACCCAAGCCGGCCAAAGTCAAGATGATGGCAGAGAAGGATGGAGTCTGATACTGCTCCCGATGCTGCGAGCTGTTAAGCCTTCCAGCCTCGGCCAGCGAGCTGGGGTCCTTCCACAGGCTGAACGCGGGGATGAATCCCTCGTCTGTATCTCAGTGTCTCGGGAAGTCAGGTGTTCGGATTCCCAAACAGTCAGGCTGTAGAACACATCTGTGCTCCGTTTAAGCCCTCAGAATTATTAATCGCTTAAGAAAGAGGCGCTATCTTATTCCTCTTCCGGTGTGTCTGTCTCCCACAGTGCCCTGAGCGCAAGGGGCGCCTAGGAAACATTGGCAGATTATTTGATGACGTATAAATATGATTTAATGTCCTGAGCAGTTTATGTCCTCAAAAACTGCCAAGACACAGAGGCGACTGATTTGGAAATGGGTTCCTCCGGGCTACGGAAGCAGGAGGGGCCCCACTTGGGGTCGCTGACATACAGAAGCGTGTTCAGCATTCCAGAGGTGACCAGTAAGGCTGTGTTTCTTACCATCTCCCCAACCTCATACCATATCCCTTGGAACACTGATCTTTAAACTCTTCACCTAGTTTCCCAAATCCTTTTTCTTTCACTCCACTCATATTCCCGTAAGCTGCTCAGCATTCATCCTAGTTAAAATCGGTGCAAAATTACATGGAGGAAAATCTGGAAGAGGCTCCTGGTCACCCGGGTTGATAGGGCCGGCATTTTTCTTAAGAGAGTAAGACCCATGAGAAGGCATTATGATGCCCTGATGTCTTTTTGATGGTCTCCCCATCATGAAGAAGCGAACCAACATTAAAAACAAAACAAAACAAAACCCACAAAACCCTACTTAACATTCTGCAGTGGGTGGTCCTTTCCAGTGCAATTAGTTTCACAGGGTACTTATCCATTCTTACATTTGCTAAAGGGCAAGGTAGTAGCTCATTGTGTCTCTCCTCAGCCTTTCAAACTACGTAGAGTGCTTTAGCCGGAAGAGATCTGAACCTCACTCCCTCCAATAAATTGTATAATTGGAAAGCAATAAATTTAAAGATCTAAAAGGAACAGAATAAAGAAAGTGTCAAACAATAACTTACTCTAATTAATAACCATTTATGTCTCCCGTTTGGTAAAGTGCTTTGCAAATGTAATCACCTTTGAATTTAAAGTACTATATTCATTTTGTGAGTAGAATATGATTTCATTTGTGAGAACGAGAATTAAATACGGCTTTTAATCAACCTGGAGCCTCTTTAATACTAAGAATTATTTAGCAGGAGTTCTACAATTATAGGAGTCTCGTGAAGAGGTAATCTGTGTGGTAGTTTAAAAATCTAACATCAGCAGTGCCTGGGTGGCTCAGTGGGTTAAAGCCTCTGCCTTTGGCTCAGGTCATGATCCCAGGGTCCTGGGATCGAGCCCTGCATCGGGCTCTCTGCTCGGCAGGGAGCCTGCTTCCTCCTCTCACTCTGCCTGCCTCTCTGCCTACTTGTGATCTCTGTCTGTCAAATAAATAAATAAAATCTTAAAAAAAAAAAAATCTAGCATCACCATAGTAGCTAAATTTTTATTTCTTTCCAATCAGTAGAAAATTAAACTTGAAGGACAAAAGCATATATATAGATACACAGTATTAAAACTGTTACAGTGTTTAAAGATCTCAAATGGTAGCACTATTTTTAAAAGTCGCGTCTTTAGTCGTGACTTGATTTTTCACGATTTATTGTTTCAAGTGATATGCTGCTCTAATTACAACCAGCATTCAATTATTGAGTTCCAACTGTAAAAAATTTCTAAAGAGACTGCAAATACTAATAACCTCACATTAATTGTACTAAATGTGTAGTATCTGTCTTACGAGAGACAAATGTCATTTTCTGGAAAGCTCAGTGATTTCTTTCCCTAACTTCCATCTAGCTTGTAGAAATCTTTGAAATCTGTTTTTAAGAGAGGTGTACTACATAGGAGTCAGAAGACATGACTGTCCAGGTGCTGGAGCAATTAATAAATGGGAAGCCTTTGCACGCTCTGATTAAATGTTCACTGCTTCTGTGGTCCAGATGGAAGGAAGGAGAACGGTGGCCTTCTGCCCTCTAACACTTTACTATGAAAATTTTCAAATAGAGAAAATTGAAAAGGTTTTTATTGTAAATACCTGTATGCCCATCCCTGGAGGCAAAAATTGGCATTTTGCTCTATTTGGTTTATCACATAGTTGTTTTTTCCTTTATTTACTCATCAGTCCAATTTACTTTGTAATAAAAATCAAAGTAGGGGTGCCTGGATGGCTCAGTGGGTTAAGCCTCTGCCTTCGGCTCAGGTCATGATCTCAGGGTCCTGGGATCGAGCCCCGCATCGGGCTCTCTGCTCAGCAGGGAGCCTGCTTCCCCCTCTCTCTCTGTCTGCCTCTCTGCCTCCTTGTGATCTCTGTCTGTCGAATAAATAAATAAAATCAGTACATTTCCTTCTCAATATTTCAGCAGGCATATAATTAGCTAGAGTTCTATATTTACTTACACTTCTTTATGAGGTTTTTATTTTGGTAGAAATTTATGTATTTTGAAACACGTAAATCTTGAAGGTCTCATGTGACAAGTTTTGGCAAGTGCCTGTACCTGGATAATTACCATAACATAGAACATTACCGTGGCTCCAGAAGCTTCCCTCTTGTCCCTTTCCAGTCAATTCCTACACCTACTCCCCCACTCCCAGGCAATCCCTGTTTGTATTTTTTTCATCATAGAATCTTTTTCTCTTTTCTAGAACTTTATATAAATAGAATTATCTAGTACATACTTTTCTGTGTAAGGCTTCATTCACTTGCATAATGTTTTTGAGATGTATTTGTATCATTGCCTATTGAGTGGCTTTCTTTTTATTATGTTGTGGTATTTCTTTGTATGAATTTAACAACTTCATTCAACCGTTCTCCCACTGATGGATGTTTGGGTTGTTTCTAGTTTGGGACTATCTTGAATAAAGCTGCTTGTGCGTGGTTTTTGTGTTGTTGTTGTTGTAGACACGTGCTTCCATTTCTCTTGGACCACTAGAGTTTCCAGAAAGGAATATATCTTCGATTTTTACTATCTTTAACTTTAGCCCATGAGACCTAGAGAATTGTAAAATAATAAATCTGTATTGCTTTAAGCCCCTACGTTTGAGGGGATCTGTTATAGCAGCCCTAAAACACTAATACAGATCTTGCTACTCCAAAGTGGGGTTTTTGCTATAATAAATACCTGAAAATATGAAAGTGGCTTCGGAATTGGGCAATAGACAGAGACTGGAAGTATTTTTGATTGAAGAGCCTTAATTACTTTGAATAGATTCTTAGTAGAAATAGGGATTTTAAAGACTCTGCCAGCAAAGACTCAGAGGAAGTGAGGACTACAGCAGAGAAGACATAAATTTCCTTGAGAATACCTGAATTGTGAGGAACAGACTGTTGGCAGAAATACGACTTTCAAGGCACTGCTGAGGAGGGCTTTGGGGGAATTTGTCATTGAACACTAGAGGAAAGGGGATCTTTATTTTACAGGGCAGAAATTATGTCCTACAGTTATGTGGAAAGTGGAACTTAAAATTGATGAAATTGTATTCCACTTGAGGAGCTTTCCTCAAGTTGAATATGGTTGAAGGTGCCATTTGGTTTCTTCTTGATGTTAGCAAATAGTAAAATGTGAGAGGAAAGAGATAAATGGAGGGCAAAACTGGTAATACAAAAAATCAAAAGGAGCCAGGACGTCGTGATTTGGGGAATTCTCAGCTTACCAGATCACAAAAGACACTAAACATGAGATTCACTATCAGGAAAGCGTGCCGAAGAAATAAAATGGAGGATGTGGCAAGACAACTTTGGCTAATACCTCAGAAGAAGCAAAAGGTCTGAGGATTTACTCACAGAAATGCTTTTTGAAGAGAGTAAGTCTGTGACCCATATATCTCCTGAACCAGCAGAAGCAAAAGCAGACATGGGTTACCTAGAAAAGATCTGTGGAAGAAAGTCGTGTCTAATGGACTGAATCTCTGCAACACACATGGGAGACCCACAAAATTTTTGAGAACGTTATGCGAGCAGACACACTGTTAGTTTGGACTGAAAAGGACAGAGAAAATACAGAACAACACAGTTGTGAGAAGGACTCCATGTATCTATACTAGCTTGAAGAAAGGGATGGAACCACAAGACAAAGAATGCAGACAGATTTTATAAGCTGAAATAGGCAAGGAAATATATTTTCCCTTAGAGCCTTCAGAAAGAATTGTATCCCTAGTGATTAACTTAGTGAGACCTATGTCGGACTTCTGATCTCCAATAATGTGCCATAATGCATTTATGCTGATTTTTTTAGCCTCTAAACTTGAGGGAATTTGCTATGGCGGCCCTAGAAACTTAATACACTTGGGCAAATACCTATGAATGGAATTGTTCATAGAGGAGGAATTTGTCTGCCTTCATAAGAAAATGCCACACTTTTCCCAAAGCGGTTGGAGAGTTTTACACTCCCACCAACAATGTGTAAGTTGCTACAAATCCCTGCCACTGTCTTTCAATATTAATCCTTTCAATTTAAGTCACTCTGGTCATTTGTAGTAGTGCCTCATTATGCTTTTCATTTGAATTTTCCTGCTGACAAAATATAATGAGCATTTTCTCATGTATTTATTTATTTTCCTTTACTAAAGTTCTGGTCAATTTTTTTTGTGCACTTTTAATTAGATTGTTCAACTTATTTTTGAGTTGAACGAGTTCCTTATATATTTTAGATACAAGCCCCATTTCAGATATATATGTTATGAATATTTTCTTGGGGTCTGTGCCATTTCTATTGATTTTTGATTTTCTATTGATCTTTGGTGAGCAGAAATTTAAAATTTTTCCCACATGGATATATTGTAGTATACTGAACATATTTTTCATTCCTCATTGAGTTGTTTTGGCACTGTTTTCCAAAAATCAAATGACCATGTATGTCGGTCCATTTCTGGGACTTCAATTTCTGAGACCTCAATTATTCTCATTAGTTTATTTGTCCCCGTGTCACCCTGTCTTGATTACTATATTTAAAGATTATCTTAAAGTCAGGTAATTAAACTCTCCAACTTTGCTCTTCTTTTTCAAAATGGCTTTGAATAGTTCTTTTTTGCATTTCGATATAAATTTTAGAAATAGTTTGTCATTTTTGCAAAACTCCAAGTGGGTTAATGATTGGGATTGAGTTGTATCTGTGGATCTATTTGGGGAAATTGATTAACAATATTCAATTTTTTAGTCCATGAACATGGTATATCTTTCTGTTTATTTAGGTCTTCTTGAATTATCCTCAGCAGAGTTTTTTAGTTTTTCAATGCAGATCTTACACCTCTTTTGCCAAATTTATCCTTAAGAATACTTTTTGAAACTATTAGAAGTGGAATTTTAATTTTTTTAAAATTTTCAGTTGTGTGCTTTTGAATATATAATATCAAATTGGTTTTTATACATTGGTACAAATCCCTGTAACTTTGCTAAACTCAACTGTTAGTTTTAGTAACTACTAAAAAAGATTTGATTGTGAACAATCAGGTCATCTGCAAATATAACCAGCTTTACTGCTTCCTTTCTGATACTTATGCATCTTTTTTTTCCTTTTCATTGCATTACTGCATTGGATTCAACCTCCAGTTGATTAGAAATTGTAAGACCAGAAATTCTTGCTGATCTTAGGGGAAATTTTTATACTTAAACTGCAGGTACAAAACTACTTATAGGCTCTTTTGTAGATGCCCTTTATCTGATTGAAGAAGTCTCCTTCTATCCCTAACTTTCCGAGGCTTTTTATCATGAATCAGTGTGACTTTTGTCAAATGGTTTTTCTGCGTCTGTTGATTTTTTTTCTCCTTTATTCTGTTAAAATGGTGAATTACATTGACTTAAACAAATCTAGCGTTCTCAACTTGATTTGTGATTGCTAATTTTATTTATCAACTTGACTGGACTAAGGGCTGCCCAGAGACCTGGTAAAACATTATTTTGTGTGTGTCTGTGAGGGTGTTTCTGGAAGGAATGAGCATTTGAACCGATGAACTGAGTAAGGCAACTAGCCCTTCCCAATATGACTGAGTACACCTCATCCAATTCCTTGAGCCCCTGAGCAGAACAAAAAAGAAGACATCAGTGCTCCTGGTTCTCAAGCTTTGGGACTCAGATCAGGACTTACACCATCAGCCTCCCCAATTCTCAGGTCTTCACACTGAGATTATATAACAGCTCACTTGGTTCTCCAGCTTCCAGAGGACAGAGTATAGGACTTCTCAGCCTCAACAATCACATGAGTTAATTCCTATAGTAAATATCCTCTTGTATATATATATATATATATATATATATATATATATATATATATTCCTCTGGAGAACCTTGACTCTTAAACATGGTTATTATATTATGTTATGTTATATTATATTATATTATATTATATTTAATATAATACATATTGCTGAATTAACTTTGTCAACATTCTGCTAGAAAAGTTCATGAAGGATATTGGTCAGTAATTTTATTTCTAATTTTTTTTAAAGATTATATTTATTCATTTGACAGAGAGAGAAAGATCACAAGTAGTCAGAGAGGCAGGCAGACGTGGAGGGGGAAGCAGGCTCCCCACTGAGCAGAAAGCCCGATGCAGGGCTCCATCCCAGGACCCTGAGATCATGACTCGAGTAGAAGACAGAGCCTTAACCCTCTGAGCCACCCAGGCATCCCTATTTCTAATGCTTTTATCGGGTTTTGGTATCATGGTTTGCTGGTCTCATTAAACAAGTTTTGGAAAGAGCTTATCTAAGATTGATTTTCCTCAATCCTATGTTAAGATTCCTTAACTATTTGATAGAACTCATAAGCATAATTATGTGGTTCTAGAGTTTTCATTGTATATAGATTTTAGATAAAATTTCAGCTTCTCTAATAGACATGGGGCCATTCAGATTTTCTATTTTATCTTACATCAGTTTGGGAAAGATGTTTCTCAAGTTTTTTTAAATTGTCAAATGTATTGCAAATTTTTCTTTGAAATATTCCTTTTTTTCTTTTTATGTCTGTAGGTTCTGTACTGATTATTCCCTCTTAAGTTCCTAATACTCATAATTTATGTTCCTTCTTTTTTTATTCCTGATCAACTTATCTATGGTTTTACCAATGATAGGAGGCTGAGAAAATAGAGATGGTGCATAATTCAGAATGCGTGGGCTTACTGGTGAGCTGAGACCTGACATGGATTGCTTCCCAAAACATTTGTACTGATGTGTCATATAATGAAACATTTATTGTATGTAAAATCATACAACTATTTCCCTATTTCATGGCACTTTTTCATTTAACTATCCATACATAATGATGCATGAGCACATAAGGTATGTGGGGGAAAAAAAGAGTTTAACAAAAAATATCATCATAGCATCAAAGTTAGGCAGTATATCCTAGTGGTTAAGAGCTACACCTCTGGAAACCAGAGAGACCAGTGTCCGTATTCTGGCTTCAGAGCTTGCTAGCTGGGGACTTATTTTTCCAAGCATCTAATATTGTTGGGATTAAATAAGATAACATGTGTAAAGTATTACTTGCAATTTTTAGCTATCATTTCTATCATTACTACTGCTATTACTAACCTGGTTAGATTTAATCTTAGATAACAGAGTTTGGTTTATTTTTGTATGTGTTTTTCTCCTGTTGCATTGTCTCAAGATTTTTACTTCCTGTCCTAAACTTTGTGAAATGCTGCTTAGCATTATTTTACGAGGACTATGGTCCTAAGTTATCTCCAGAGAAAGTTTGGACATCAGATGGAGTGTTGTCCTTGATTGATTGATTTCTGTACCATTTTCCTTCGCATAGTTCTTTGGGAGATAAAGAGGTATTGGCCAAGACTTTTTCCCTGTGTTCTTGAAAATTATCTAACTAAGTCCAAAAAAGACATTAAAATATAACCCCAAGCAAACAGGAAACTGACTTTTTCTTTTGGGAACTTAGTCAAAAGCCAACTTTTTGTGGTTTATGTGAAGGTTCCTCCCACAAACTTCAGAAATTCATCTTACATTTTCAGTCTCTTATTTTCCTCTTTTTCTAGGCTACCTGCAGAGATGCCTCTCCCTCTTGTACCTTACAGAAGCTGACCACAGAGAAACCTGTGTGCAGATTTTTTTTCTTTCTTTTTAGTGCTTTTTCCTTCTTACAGAACAAAGCTTTTTGGTTTTTTTTCTTTTCCTTCTAAGATGAAGACAACCCCATAGAAATACCAGACAGCCACACTGGCTTCAGGCAACTATAAATAATTCCCCTGTCCACAACCAAATACAAGTACCTGGCAGGCTGTTGATACAGCCTATTAATCATTACTTAGTCAAGGGAAACGTGAAGCAATGGGCAAGCCTAGACAGAAGATGTATCTTTTGTAGAGATACTCTTTTTGCTCATTATATAACTGCCTATATTTTATAGCCAACGTGTTTTAGGGTAAGACTGTCAAGCTATCCTTTGAACTCCCAGCAATTTTTTTGCTTTATGAAAGTAACGAAGATGGGCAATTTTATTCGGAAGAAAAAGAGAACTCGATGAGGGGTACGTCGACTTGCTCTCCTCGTTGCAGGTCCTCTTTCCATCTTTGAATACATATATTTGCACATT
This sequence comes from Mellivora capensis, assembly GCA_004024625.1. Taxonomy (NCBI): domain Eukaryota; kingdom Metazoa; phylum Chordata; class Mammalia; order Carnivora; family Mustelidae; genus Mellivora; species Mellivora capensis. The sequence goes on along the minus strand of PISX010013771.1, from coordinate 7,510 downwards.
TTCATGGGACAGCAATCTGGGTGTGTATATTGGTTTGTGTTCTGTTTTTCACTTGCTACTACTTTCTATTCGCATTTCCGCGTAATGATGCAAATTGTATATTTGCCATCAATGACCCCCATGGTCACATTATCTATCTATCACGTTAAGATAATTTAGTGTTCTTAGATATTCTGTGACTGAGCATTTGGATTGTTTCTAATTTGCTAGCTCCTCTAGTGTATATTGGGCACTAAAGATTTCACTGTCTGTCCTTCCTTTGGGGAGTCATTTCCATGTATATTATGAACAGTTCTGTATATTATATTAAAGCTTTCTTTGGTGGGGGAGATGATCAGAAGGAAAGCTTTATTCTGAGTTAATTTTACTAGTCATTTTACTCTAAACTTTCCAGCAACTGTACTTTTTATAAGCGCATTCCATATTTTTTTCTACCCATGAGGCACTTCAGAATCATAAAGTCAAAGCAAGAGAAAATTTATTCAACAAATATTTATTGTATGCTACTTATACACTAGATATTCTCTCAATCTAAGCCCCTCCCTTTTATAAATGAGGAAAGTGAGACCAGAAACTCTGGGATTGAAATACTAGTACTTTGGTCTTATATTTGAATATGATTTGTTGCCTTTTAAAAGTTTTACCTTTAATTATTACCCATAATTATCCCATTATATTGTACCCATGGTCCCATAAGGTGAAAGAGGGCATATTTACTGTCTCTTGTTTTATTTTGCTTTATATTAGAGTTGAGATCCGAAAAACTGACAGAACTGATCCAAAGTCAAACAGTTAATTCTTGATCAAGCATGGATACATTTTAGTGACTTCTTTTCCATGATTCTTTCCTCAACACTATGCAAATCTTCAAAAATTAAAAAGGTAAGCTGATTCATATATGTAGGAATGTAACTTGCATACTACTTTTTATAACTGGATTATGAAGTCTTAGTCTTTCCAATATGGGATCCAATCATTTTCAAATATCAGATCATTAAACACATTATTTCCTAATAGCCAAATGGGCAAAGGATATTATTTAAAAATTCATTTTAAAAAGTATGTATTGGATGACTTTTCTATGTGAGGCATTCATCCCAGTGTTAGGGATTCAGCAATGAGCAAAATAGACACAGTCCCTGTCTCATGGCCAGTATATATGGAATTAACATACTCAAATTTATTAGTGTTCAGAAGTCTACAGAAAGAAAAGCTGTATTTGTGTGGTTTTTATCACTCTAGTATCGAATCAGTTCTTTAAAACTAAGAGAGAAAATGCTCAAGACCTGCGAATTTGTAAGAAACGGATGCTGTCATACAATTTCCTACAAGAGGAACTGTGATATTAGAATCACTTTCTGGGAAAGACATTTTGCAATATACAGAGAGCCTTTGAAATCATACTTTTTGATTCAAAAGTCTCACTTCTGGAAATCTTTCCATGAACAAAGATGTTCATTTCAGAGTTCTTTATAACAGTTTTTTTTTTTTTTTAAAGGGAAGTGTAACAATGAAAACAGTTAAGAAAAATACATGCAATGATACAAAACACAGGCTTGCCAATGTGGTATTTATAAATAGTTTGTGTTGGAAAAAAAGACAATATAAAGTGGTATATTTAGTAGGATCTAAAAGGGAAATACCAAAATGATCACAAAATTATGGATGGTTTACTTTTCTTCTGTTACATGTTTTGGTGCTTTCTAGATTTCAGCAGCAAGGTTTTATTACTTTTATAATCAGAAGGAAACTTCAGCTCTCCTGCCCCCCAAATAACGTGTTGGCTACAGATCTATTTGTTTTTGTGGACACAGAACACTGAAAATGCCCATGAGAAGGGATGAGTACCAAGGGACGGATGGGGGATGTGTTTTTCTTTTTCTCCGTCGCCATCTTGTTTTATATTTAACCCTCCTTTTATCTTCTTTGTCCTGGACTCACATACCACTGGGTCTCCAAAAAGAGAATTTTCAAAAATTAATGTTAGATTACAATGTCATCCTCGTGCTTTAGAGACTAGATTAGAGCCCACAGTGGTTATGTTTTGGGGGTCTGAAATGCAAGTGTCTTTGGGCAACTGGAATTATTCTCTAGTTCAGTAAGCTTCCTGGGTCTGTGACCCCATGTGATCTCAGAACCACACCCATCTAGAAAGGGTGGGAATGAATTCTGGCAAAGGGCTCAAGAAAACTTGCTGGAAGCCTACAAGGAAATTTTCTCCTTCAGCCTCATCTTGCCACAGCTTTTCCAGGAACAGCTTGTGGGCTTATCTGCCCAAAAGGCTCAGCTTGCAAAGGCAAGGTCAGCTCAAGAGTCAAGTTTGGCTGAGCCAGGAGAGTGCTGGGGAGGAGTCTAAGAAGCTGGGGCAGGGGGACAGGAAACAAGCCATGAGGGGACTGTGATACTGACCAGCTGTTCTCAGGCCCCTGAGAGACTTCCGATGACCTGACCCTCCTCGCCTCTCCTCTCCTCCAGTCGCTTCGGCTTGTCCTGGTGCCAGCTGCCATGCGGCTGTGAGGCTCACTCATTTAATAGAATGAAACAGTGGAACAAATCTTGGCTACCCAAAGAACTCTCACCAAGTATCACTTTGTGACGGAGCCGTGCTACATCCTTAAAGAAAAGTCCTCTGTTAGCCACTGTATGGTTAATATTGCCATTTAGTTGGCAATATTGCTGGGAAAGCCGTGTTTGGAAGGATTTAGATTATAGATGTTTATTCTTTTTATTATGAATACCTGCTTTTATATATGTGTATGTGTGCATTGTGCAACAATTATATTTACAACAAAATATTATACTTTACTAGATCCTGTTGCATTATGTTATACTAAATAAAGCCTTAAAGGTGAAACTAATTCAGAATGCCCAAGTATTTTCCAAAAGAAAACTTATTTCATTCAATTCAACTCGGGACCCTGACGAGGTATAGAAGCTCTGTGCCTTGCATCAAGTAAGTTCTACTGAAACGTTTGCACTCAGCTGAAAATGCGCTGGAAAGAGGGGCAGGGAGCCATGTATGCGGTACTGTGCAAAAACCCTGCAAAAACTCTGGACCGGCTAACCCATTGCAGAGTTTGAGGAAGAAGGTTACTCTCCATCCCTGAGTCTTCAGTTTCTATATCTGTAAGATGGGGCCATGGAATGAGGAGCCCTCAAAGTCCCCTTCCAGCAACCTGACCTAGAGCTGATGTGCTGAGCTCCCAGAAATCCAGCCACATCCCTCTCCAGGTTCCAGACTCCAGTCCACCTCCATTCCAGGCTTCTAAGCATGTCCTGTGATTATGGGAGTGTGTGTGTCCATGACTTCGGGCAAATGCACATATTCCCAGGGCTAAGAATAGCGAGACACAAGGAAGGGACAGGAATCAGGGAGAAGAAGATGGTGCTGGTGTTGGAGGCAGGGCCGAACATTCTGGAAGAGAAACACAGCCCTGAGGAAACACTCCTGCACCTGGCTACTACCTCCGGGAATCAGAGCTAGAAGAGCCTGCTGGGGACAGCCCCCAACTTTGTCATCCCTTAGCAAGGACCATGTAATCTGCTGTCACTTAAAGCATCCAATGCCTTTTATCCTCCACAGGATAAGCCCAGCCTCTGGGGTTCAGAACTGGCCCCGAAAACTCCAGTGACACAATCCACAGATCTTACAAGGGTTCTCACAATAACATGTACTCCTTTGCTTAACCCACCCTTGCTGGGCATCCTTCTAGTGCCAGGAAGCTGTCAGGGATGGAAGCATGAAGAAGCCACAGTCCCCGCCCCCAGGACATCCACACCCAGCAGCAAGAGCCTTACCCATAACCATCAACTGGCTTCTCAGTTCTATAAAATTCACAACATGTAGAGTCATCAGAGACATGACCGTGTAGAACGTACAACGATGTTTTCCTAGGTCCACATCTTGCCTCCTGGTAATGGCCTTTCAACTTGAAGCCCACCCTTCTCTTCTCTGTGTTGTGGTGCTGCCCCTGGGTCCCCGCAGACCGTGTTTCTGCTCAGCCAGCCAGCCCCATGGGAGGTCCTGCCAACAGGAGGGCTGTGGGGGGCGGAGGGGTGCTGCAGGGTGGAAGGAGGAGGAGAGGTGCTCTTTCCTGTCTGCTCCCTGGCCCTGGGCGAGCCGCCCCAGCATACACAGTTCCTTCCTATCACAGAAGCTGACTCCAGGTTGCACATTCCAAACACTCAGAACCCCCTTTCTGCTATTATCCTCAGAGACACCACCACGGGGTTTCTGAGAGTCTGGGCCCAAGGCTCCTTTGGGCTCAGGGACCACCAGTACCAGCAAGTGGCCTCCCTCCTCCAGAGGCCCAGGCCTCAGTTCTAGGAGGCCCATTCTCTCCTTGTCTAAGATTTGCAAATCATGACAACCTCTTTGTTTCCGGGGGGGGGGGCGGGAAGGAGGGCAGGAGCTGCTCCCTTTAGTTGCTACCTCCATGCTACCTGAAAAGTTCCCTTTTACCCTTCTGGTACCCTAGGGAACAGCTTCTAAGAAGGGGTCTGGTGTCTGTCTCCTGAAAAGACCCTGACCGAATAGGCTCCCTGGCTGAACCGGAAGCTACTACAGACTGGAGGAAAATGGCGGCAGCTTTGGAGGCCTCCAGCCCCGGATTTCAAATCTGGCTCTTGTGGTCGGTAGCTTTTTGACCTAGAACAGCTGCCTAATTTCTTCCAATCTTGTTTGCTGGTAAGAAAGATGAGGCTTCCAGCTCTTGTGAGGGTAGTTTCAGTGCTTGGCATGAAGATAACTAGGGTTCAGTGGAGTCATTAACTTTTACCTTTTCCAACATGAAACCCATGGCGGTGGTCAGATCCAGTCTTGAAGTTTTGGTTAAAACATTTTTTTAATCTTCTATTTTAAAACCAGCAGCAAGAAGTTTACCTAGAGGGTGAAATAAGAAACTCCACGGCATTCCTTCTTCTGGCAGCCTGGCAAACGTTCTTAGAGACAGGATGATAGTGTGTGGGAATGCACTGTGTCTTCAGAAAGAAGCCAGATTTGGTAGGTACGTAACATATGGGTGGCCCTTCCCAGCTACCCGACAGACACGGGTTTTATTTTTTGTTTCGTGGCATACTTCGTAAAGAGAAAAGATTTCCCCTGCTCTCACCCGCTGCGTGACGTCTCTTCCAAGTGTTGAATTCAGGATTCTAATGGAAGCCCTGAGAATGAGCAAAGTCCCACGTGTCCTGGGCCTTCTCAAGTCCACACGGATAAAAGTTGTTCAACACAGAGGGGAGAACAAAGCATCTGTTCTTTTGAGCACAACAGAGAGATAGGCATCCAATCTGGGTAACGGCTGTGTACACAGGAGGAGGAAGTCAGCCGTGTTCTCTTGTTTCACATTTAGGGTTATGTGTAGGGCTGGGCCTGATAAAGGTATTTGTGTCTGAGCCTGGAAGGTGTACAGTCCAGCCCAATACTTTCCCAGTTCCAAAAGACCTGAATGGGGGCATGGAAGAACTCAGTCCATTCCAGAACATTCCCTCCCCACAGAAGCCTAAGCCTTCTGCAAAGAGAAAAACAGCCCCAGAGATCCTAGGCCATTCATTTCTTAAACGAACTATGCATTTTCCAGCTAACCAGGGAGACAGGCTTGAGAGAGCTGGAGCCCACTGTCATCTTGAGATGACTTTCTCAGCCTTGAAGGAGCTGCTTGTTTCTTTGTGGAAGGGCGGTGACTTCTAGACACAGGAAAAGAGACAAGCGATTTGCAGGTGGAGCCGGAGAACAAATCATTCTGCTTTCAGAAGACTTTTTTTGTCTCCATACCTGCTTGTTTGGGGGCCCCTGTGCCACACCCTCCATGGGGTCCTTTTCTGACCATGCTCACTTCTTCTGGAGCAGGGAAGGGCTTCTGCTGGGCCTCACAGTGAACACTGAATCCCATTCTGGGCTGGGCATGGGCACTGTGTCTGCTCTCCTCCAGACACAAACAGACATACCTTATGGAGGGGGGCAGAAACAAAGAGGAGAAGAAAGAAAGAAAGAGAAGGAGGGTGGAAAGGTGGAAAGGGAGGGGAGAGGAAAAAAAGAGACGTGAGGGAGCTAAATCGTGAGGCTCTGTGAGAGCCGGCCTTTTGTTGTATCAATGCAACCACATAAACTAAGATTATCTTTCCTCTGGTTAATCATCCCCCAGAGGGAAGGTGAAGTACCTACCTTGGGAGCAGAAAGCACCTGGGGGAAGAAACCTTGGTAAACTGAGAGGAAACCAGGCTTTGGGCTGGGTGTGGTGGTCCCCTTTGCTGTGCTAATGAGTGCCCGCTAGAGGTCTGGCCCCTGGTCCACTCAGGGACTCAGGGCCAGTGGTGATTCGGTAGGACCCCAGTTAGAGGTGGCCTCCTTCAGGGAGCCAGGCCAGGGGACAAGGTGGCAGTGAGGGGAGGCCAGACACCAGCCTAATCTAAGCCCGGTATCTGCAAGCGAGGGGGAGCCAGAGGGAAAACCTAGCAGCTGAACGTGCCTCAGGCAAGTTCAAGGACTACTGGTGGAAGGCTGGGCAAGGTGCAGATCCCTGTGCGCCCTTACACTGAGCCAGTGCGTCCTTGTCCTCTGGGCCCCGTGGGGTGCCAGTTACCTCCGGACACTAAGGCTGTGGTTCCAGGCCCGGCCACCTTTACCTTGTGGTTTCTTTGTCTCCTTGGTTTCTTAGCGGCACTTATTTTGAGAACATGTTAACCCTTTCTCATCTGAATTAAGATACGAAGGGTATGCCTCCATCTTCGCCAGGAAAAAGAAAAAGGAAAAAAAGCATTTATGATCTAGGCATGATGAATGTATAATCCAATTTCTTTATTCTCTGTCCCAGTTTTGGGGGTGGGGGTGATGGTCCTACAGGCTTGGGAGCCAGCTAGCTGTTCGGTTCCAATGTCTGCGTTCCTTAATAGGTAAACTCTCTGAGCCTCAGTTTCCTCCTCTATAAAATGGGAATATCAATCACACCCAACTCACAGGATTGTACGATAATAAGGATCCAGTATGTAAGGAGGATTGTAGCAGACACTGCTCCATATGTACCTAAACACTTATTTCCTCTTTCTTCTCTAGTAATGGGTTTTTACCCGGGCACATGGCAGTCTGAAATAAAGACTACATCTCCGAGTATCTTGAGAGTTAGTTGCTCTATTGAGTTCCGGCCAATGAGTTACACATGGAAATGTGGTGGTCGACTTCTAGGGAAGGTCCTTAAATTGGAAAAGAAATGGCTTCTTGTGCTCTTCTTTTTCTTTCTGATTGGAATGTGGAAGTGATGGCTAGAGCTCAAGCAGCCCTCTTGGCACCAGGAGGCAGTGCACTAAAGATGGTGGAAAAGCAAGAAGAATGATCGGGACTCCTATGAAGTTTGAGGAAACCGCTACACGGCCCTTAAACTGCCTACCTCTGAATTACAAGAGAGAGGAATGAACTGACTTTTGAACAAAATCCATTTTGAGGGGGTTTTCAGTTACTCGTTATTGAATTTAAATCTAAGTATGTACAACACGCAGAATGTTTAGCATAGTGTAC